>VDFB02144513.1:0-23640 GCA_007258455.2 Sequoia sempervirens | reverse complement strand
GCTAGTTGCGTCCCTCATTTTCTCTCTTTTCCATTCTTCATGCATTCAATTCATTTTTAATGAATCAGTTTTCAGATAGTTAACCCTGCCAACCGAATCCTATCGACTAGTTCCCATTTTTTTTAAATTTATCACAAGCCGACTTCATAATTATGGCAGTTAGAAAACTTATTATTTAACAAACTTCCCAATAAAATATCTGTTGTCAGCGTAATTATTCCATAAGCATACTCATATCATTGAAATTTCAAAACTAATGATTAACACCAATAATAACCGGCAAAACAAACAGTTCAAAATATAATTAATCATTTTCGTTCATGTAATCAAGAATTAGCTTATTTATTTATTTTCAATTTGTTAATCATAACACAAGTATAAGTGAGAGCTTAACTTTTAAATCAAAACTCAATTCACCTATTTAACTCGTAGAGATAATTTAATATTTACAAAAGAATAACATTACCAATTAAATAAATCAAAACTTATTAAATATTTGTATACATGATCAAGCAATTAAACACTAAATTTACATATAGGATTCACAACCAAGACGGTACGAATGAACATGGCGAAACACAACCAATAAGAATGATAAAGATGATACGACAACGATAACAACGACGACGACAACGACGACACGACAACGACAAAGAAGATTACAACGACAACACAGGAAAACAAAGATACTCGTTCACAAAGAACGATGGTTAAACATAGACCTGTCAAAATCTCCGGTCAACATAATAAGATTGGATTGGGGTACGCTCAGACCTGACAGGCAGGTGGAGTCGTTACCCAGTACCTGTGCCTGCATGAAACATCAAAGTTAAACATATACATGTAAGCACATCGTGAAGAAGAATCACAGCGCAGTATGGTACTCACGAATGAGTTATGCTACGCTGTCTTCTTCACCCAATCAAATACAAGTCATATAACATAAACATAATTAGCATCATGATAATATCTCAAAATAAAATGATAAACATCATAAACTGCATCACACTTAAGTCTATCATAATTGTCTCACATAGAAAAGCATAACTGAAAATCAGGATGTCCAACATATCATCTGTAGTGTCGCAAAAGCATAAAAACATCTAACAAACATCTGAAACAAACCAAACAGAGTATCACGATGGGAGGGACATTACGATGTCGAAGGGTGTGTCACTCTAGCGTCACTGATCACGTACTACTTGGATCATATAGTTTACAATTTAAATTATGTTTACATAAATATAAACAAAAAAAATAAAAGCATATGAACATCTAACCAAAAAAGTAATTTTACTTTTAAGGACAATTTATAATATACCTTAAATATTTCTTATATGATGTCCATCCAGTAGTTCCTTGCAACTTTAAATATTCAGTCATCCAATTAAAAAATATGATGTGATGCTCATGGTTTCTATCTACTTAAATACAATACAAGATAGTTATATTTCTATAAAAGTGACTCTTTTGTCTTAACCATAAATAATTAAAAGGTGACATAATGGATGAGACAATAGTCATGTCATGTTTCTATCTAATTTAAATAAAGATAACAATACAATTTAATTATTCTTTTTCATTTATAATTTGATGTCTTTTTAAAAGAAGATAAAAACCATTTCACCTAAACTTTTGGATGCAAAAAACTTTTATAAAATATATATTTTCATATTATATCTAAAAAAAAAAAAACTTTTCATATTCATTTTTTAAGTTGAAATTAAATAAAAAAATTATAATATAATATAAAACAAGATATATGAACACCTAACTAAATTTACAACTATAACATATTTACATAAATATAAATTATATAAATATTTGAACATCTAACATAAAAATATTCTTACTTTTGAAGGCAATCTTATAAAATATAAAATATTTCTTATGTAATGTCTATTGTTTCTATCCACTTAAGATAGTTATTTTTGTAAAAAATGATTCTTTTGTCTTCACCATAAATAATTAAAAGATAGCATAATGGATAAGCCAATAGTCATGTCTTCTTTCTATCTAAAGATTACAAATTTTAATGCTTCTTTTTCATTTATAATTTAAGATTCAAAAAGAACTTAAAAATTATTTCATCCAATAGAAAAATAAAATCTCCTAATTTTTCTTTAATAATTAAAACACTTTACATAAATAAAATAAAATTAATTAAATCATTTAACTATTTAAAAAAATAAATATTTTATTATTACTTAAGCATTAAGATTTCAAATGTAATATTAAGATTGTTTTTTAGTATTTTAATGAAGATATATCCATGTTTAAAAAAAAATTAAAGATAGCATTAAAAAGTAAAATAAAAACAAATAAATAAAGTTTTAGAATCTTAATGGATTAACCTCTAAGATTTTTATATGAATCTAATTGGTTGACTTTTTTTTATCAATGGTTCAAAATGTGTTAAAATGATGCAAGACCATTGAGAAAGATCTGGGCATAAAAATAATAACTAATATCAATAATCAAAAAAAAAAAAATCAAAATCATATCTAAATTATATTCTATAGATAATATCATTACTTTAAAAAGCTATATTTTTTAGAAATCAAATCTCTACATATTCTCCTATTTCTATTTTTAATTTATATTTTTTCTAACAAAATGAATAAAAGCTAAACATATAGCTTATTGTATAAATAGTAGCTTACTTTCATTATAAATTTTTAGTATTGTTTTAATCTTTCAATTTTTTAAGAATTTTCTCTCTAAAATTAATGTAATCATATATTTTGGGGCAGGTGGCCTAGCTTGATCACAAGGGTCATGAGGTCTAGTCTCCCCCTAAACCTATGGTACCGGAGGGCATGTCGGAGGGCATGTCGGTCACATGAAAAAAGTTTATCAGGCAGCACTGTAGTTTATGGTTATTATATCTATTTTCTACTTAGATTGATTACAAATTGTTCAACTTGAAATTATTGCTAATGTATAAATTTAGTAAAAAGAAAATACATGGAACAACATGAACATGCATAGTAGAAGAAATAATATGAAAAATTTCTACATATTCAACATTTTAAATTCTTTGTATTCTTTCCATTAGACTAATATATTTTCTATGTTTTTAGTATTTTATAATATAATATAATTATTATTTGTTCTCCTTCTTTTCATTAATAATTTTTTTTCATCATGTGTATTTTTACATTAATTTATATATAGGTTCTCTAAAAAAATTATAACCTATAATATATAGGTATATAAGATAATCTATATTATTTTAGGTCTTTATTATATATAATATACAACCTATTTTAATATAGATAATATTAATTTATATATATAACCTTTTTTTTATCGTTAAAGGGCCTGAGCCTAAGTATTTTGCATTAATTTTTGAAACAAAATTACAAAAAGCCAGATTTATAGTACTGGCAGTCCCATATCAGCTTGTTACTATCTATATTTTCAGCTCTATAATAGCCTGAAAGTTACCAACTATAATATAAACTTGATCATGAAACCATATATGAGTAATTACAAATTACAAAATTTCCCCCATTTGTAAACTTTTATCACTCCATCACATCGGCCCCTTCATTATCATTTCTTGGTACTTCATTTATATCAAACATATTGTCACCTTGTCCCTCTGCAAAATCTTGAACATGACTTTCAAAATGATGAACAATGTTTGGCATATGAATCTAACTCCTCCTGTGCAGCATGTATGACATAGCAAAATAATTTTCTTTGAACCTTTCAATCATGTGTTCTCCCAATTCCTCAGCATACACTGGAAACACGTGATAGAGCATTCTGGGATCATCATCTCTTAATCCCCTTTTCATTGTTGAGTACACTACTGCAAAGCCTCTTTTCTCTTTAAGGTATTGTCTTGGAAAAATACTTGCTACATCAGCTTCACCCAAGTCAAAATTATATTTTTGTACTACCTTTAACAACTCATCATCACCCATTACTTCAGGCAATATTTCTACTGAAACCACAACCCTTAAAGCCACAAAAGATTGCAGCATATCCATTGTGTTTGACAGAAAAATAGATAACAGATTCGATGGAAACATGAGCCTTGGCGATTTTGGGCAGATGAATTCTTCCCCAATTACTGCTTTTATGCAATCTGCTACGTTGGGGCTTGATGTTTGGAAGAGTTGTGCCATGTCTTCCTCAGACACTTCCTTTGAGAGTGGAATCTCATATCCATTAACTCTCACAGGAACTCTAAAATTTTGTAATGTCCCTCCAATTTTGACACTCTATCTTAGTTTGTTTCAGTTTGGTGGATAGTTGATTTAGTTGCTTATGATACTATGTTGTTTATGTTCAGTTATGACTGACATTATGTTGTTTTTATACTACTTTGGATGATACATTGGACAATGAGATCATCTGGTTATGTTTGTATGATATGGTTTATGTTGTTTATGAGTTTTTATGAGGTTATCATGATGTATTTGAAGTTTATGATATAATGATGCTCGTCAGTTTTAGTGAAGGAGACAGTGTAACACTACTCACTCGTGAGTACCCTGCTACGTTGTGACTCTTCTTCACAGTGTGTTTGTTGATATATGATTATATGTTTAACAAGTGATGTTTTATGCAGTTACAGGTACAGGGTATCAGATCCACCTGCTTGTCGGGTCTAAGCGTGCTATAACCCAAAGTAATTATGTTGACTCAGAGATAGTGTTAGGTCCTCATTTAGCCATCGTTCTTCATTGAACGAGTATTCGTTTGTCACCCGTTGTTGTTGTTGTTTGGTCTTGTCGTGTCGATCTCATTTGTGCTATTTTGTTTAGAAATTAATTATTTATTAATTTAGTTAAATGGCTTATTTGTTAATATGTTTGTTTAAATATTAGATTAAATGTTTATGTTATGGTTTAATCCATTAAATTAAATTAACAAGTTATTTACTTTAAAAGTGAAAGTTGATTTTGTAAAATATATTTAATTAAATACAATTGTTGAATTAATTGTGCAAATAGGATTTATATGAAAGATAGATATTTTAAAAGAGATAGTTTTCAACATGTTATAGAATCTGGATTTGGAGTTGAAAATGTGATTTGGAGTTAAATGGTTAAGTTAGAACTGATTGATCAATTTTGAATGCATGATTGACAATCAGTTAAGTTTTATGAATTAGAGTTAGTTTAAAATGCATGAAAAGCTTTTTGGGGTGCAATTTCATTCATGGCAATTTTCTAGGAGAATTTTCACAGCAGTAGCTTTTAGGAAATTTTTGCATGACAGTTGCTCTGGAAAATCTTTCATCTCATAATTTGATTGCAAGCGTATTATTGGGTTGGATTGTCTTGGATTTCTTCATCTAATAGCTAGTGTTTAAAGCAGGATTGACAGAAGTTTTAGATTTTGTTTTCAACTCAGTTTTTGAACCTTTAAAACAGGTTCCCTTCTTGTTTTTGCAATATTTTGTCTGTATTTTCTGAAAAGATTACTTGAAATATATCCATCAGAAATATTTATTTTGTTGAGGGAAAATAATTATTTGCTAAACCTGCATAGGCAACAGGGAAACAAATTAGGAAATGTTTTTAGATTTAAAGGAAAAGTAAAACAAAATAATGATAAAATGAGTTTAGAGAAAATTTGGTTACATTCTGCAATTGTTTAGTGAAATTGATTATTTTCTTAGCAATGATTGAAGAATATATGTAAAATAATAATTGGGTATGCTCACTGCCTGTTAAATTGGGGTGGGCATACCATTGACTTTTGTAGTTATGAGATTCCCCACCTATCAATGTAGCTTTGTTTCTAATGGAAACGGTTTAGAGTTTGATGGTTGTAGGTTAGATTCATAACATTCGTGATTTATTGTCTTTAAGTATTACAAACTTTATGATTTATGGAGGGATTTTATTTGCCAAAGACCCTACCCTATAGCCATTCCCTTAATTAATCTATAATCCATCAATCTCAAAACTTAGTACCAATAGAGGCACACTTAGGAAGATAAGAAGATTATGCCCTTATTTTATCAGTAAGTTGCCATTCTTGGTGACTTCCGAATTAAAATTAATAGTGTACAACCTGTTAGGTTGCATCGCTTATTTTTTTCAACTCATTACCATTTGTTATAGATTATTTTCTTATAATGTTCACCTTGTCATACTTGTAAATTTCATCGATTGATGCCTATGCCATTAAAATTAATTTTATATGAATCATGCATTCAACCATCCCCATCGCCTATTACCTGTAGGTTATTGTCTTTCAAATTTATTGTGTTTTGTCAAGCAAATTTGCGCGCAGCCTTCCTACCATAGATATCGGTTATTTTATCTTTGATCTATAACCCATATTTAAACAATTTTTTGTAGCTTTTCATCAGCAATTAATCAAGTTGGGTTTATCTAAATATGGCCGATTCTACTCTCCTTGGTTGCCACTGATCATGGACTAGTCGACTCAGTGATAGAATAATATACAGTAAGTTAGAGTTCAAATATTTCTGCATATAAATTGTAAGTTTAAAACTTAAGTTAGAAATACAAGGCATCCACCTTTAATTCTATTTTCTTGTATTAAATTTTTGTATGGCGCCACTTTTAGCAAGTTTATCTAAAGTGTTTGCTATATTAGATATGATGAGTATAAGTAGATCGATTTTCTTTAACTGTCAGTTGAAATTATTTCTGAACTAAAATTTAAGAGTAGTGAAATGAACCCTGAATTGTATTATGCATGGCGGTGATATCAGGTATCTTTATTTATTTGGTTTTCATAAACTTGTGTTAACTATTGACTACCTATCTTGCTTGATACGTGCTCCTTCTGGTCTTGACTTGTTGAAGTTTAAAAGTTAATTGGAACATTATTATGTGATAAAATATATGGGAGTCATATTGGCGTGGGTTTTTGTAATCTAGTGGAAACCTAACTAATGTACTAGGGGTTGGGTAGTATTTAACATTAATTTATATAATTTGTATGCCTCACCTAGTTCCTCAATGCTCGATTAGATTAAGGGTAGGTTGAGAAGGCCTGAAATGGCTTAGTCGTCTACCTTGTCTTCCTGAAAGGTAATTCAACTCCACATGATTTTGTCTAGGGGTCAGGAGGTAGAGATTTTCAGGCTAAGTCTGGATGAGGGCTGTAGTCTAGGAAGATTCACCAAGGTAACCTAGAACAACTATGTGATGACACTCTGTCCTGAAGCATGTTTGTAGTCTCTTGTGTAGAGTGAACTATTGTATTGTGGTCGTCTCTAGAAGTATATGTTGTGATTACTATGGTTTGATGTGGTCATGTTGTTATGTGTTTGTCAACCATGTAGTGTAATGTCTATTCTTTGTTGTTTGTTTTCTTTTTTTGTGGACCTTTCATTATCTCCTAGCACAGAGGGAGTGGACCTTCGGGTACCACGCGGTTGGGAGGAAACCATGCTTTTTCCTCCATTGGGTCCTCTTACAGATGTTGCTATACTTGGATAACATTGTTCGTGGAACAAGTTCTTGATCCTACAGTGTTCGTGATGATGGACGTTGAGTGTACTCATGAACGAGGCTGACAACATGATATATATTCTTTATCTTTATTGTATTTTCTCTCGAAGTCTATGTGAGAACTTTTGTAATGGCATTAAGTTGATATGAGATTTATTATAATCTCACTTGATGTAACCTTGTATATGTAAACTGACTGTATAAAGGTTTTGAAAATTGGATCATTCATGAATATAATATGTACTTATGTTTATATGAATTTAATATTATGATGTGATGTTCTTAATTGTAATGTTTAAGTAACGTCGTCTTGAAATCCTTAAAACATTTGTGTAATCAGATGACTTTAAAAAAAAAAATTCGGTTAATTTGTTACTTTATGCTTTGTTTTATTAGATTCCCTGGCAAGGCATTACAAATTCTTGACACTGATATTCATTAGCCATTTGCAATGACTCTTCACACACCCTGAAAAATGAAAACACACCACCATAATGTTAACTCCCAGTGCTAATCACTAAACTGGAGGCTACATTGTATGATACCCATCAAAACCATTTCAATATAATTGAAATAAGTATCAAAATTTAGTAGATCCTTCATGCATAACATTTGCAATTCAAATCACTAACAATTGTAGCATAATCCCTTTATTTACAATCAAGCATATTTAAAACCAGTAACCATCAGAAAATTACCAACAAAATAAAAACTAATATCACCATCGATCAGTATCAAAAGTTTGACCAGAAAATCTTCCTCACAAATGGACTCTACCCAAAAATGACCATTAGAATCAATAAATGGACCAAAAGTTCATTTACACAATCGGCCAGAAATGACCATCAACAACAAAATTTCACCACACACAAAAACCTTCGCCCCGAAAAAATTGCTAATTTGAAGGATACTAGGTAACTTAAATCCAGAAGCATATTTCATCATAACACAACCATACATATAAAACTATAGACTCCAACGAACAATAAATAATCAAAAAAAAATCACAGAGATACCCTCTACCTAGAACCGTCGACCATAAGCTATACTCAAAATGTTTCAAATAGATGCCCTATTCCCAGAACATACTGCTATTTTGAAAAATAATGAGCAACTCAAAACCAAACCAAACAATGAGCTTGAAATATGATACAGAAACTTACAAACACTTAGTTTGTTGTTTGTTGCTTTTGGTAGGTATTATTTCTGTAGAGACTTGATTCACTTTGGTGCAAATAGCTATGATCCTCTAGCCACATCCACTATAGTAATAGATATTTATCCTCATACAATTCCAGACAACTACATTTTAGTAACTATGCTCTACTTTTATAGCCAAATTGACATCATTAAACTAAAAGCTCATGTTTGTTGGCTTTATGCATCACATTCTTTGCCTTGAGCTTCACCTCAAAATTATTATTGAGAACCCACGAGTTTTCATCTAGATCCTTTATCATTTCATTTTATTATGTTCAAACATTTGATAGTACCGCCTTTAGCCACCTTCAGATAAGCCACTCTGATTCATGATTACTTATTCAATGTCTTGTCCTCTTTCTTTGAATTTTCTTGTATTTTGTGTATAATAATTTCCCAATCCATGCCACAAACTATATCCTTAACAATTAGCTTGTTTTAAAATCATTGCAGCTAATGTCCTGGCTCCTCCCCTGAACTTTTATGAACATGACTTTTACCCTCTTACTATATCATCATTCCTGCAAAAGACAACAAAGTTAGTAGAACAAAATACTTCCCACAATTTGATTCCACCTTTATGAACGAACATTTCATGTTCATGATATTTGAACTACCACCTTCTCTTTTGTATGAACTTTGAACATAAAGTCTATCAACTTGAGCACCACCCTTCTGTTATTTTCTTATGCACATTAAAGCGTTGTTTGTAAATATATCCAACTTGACTGTGACCTCATGCATAATTAATACCACCCATCATATTTTTTGATCTCTTCCATGATTTCAAAATCATAAACATATCACTCTTCCACAGCCTCCTGCATATAATTACTCAGTTTTAATGCAAAAACACAACCAACCAATTTACCTTTGTACTTACTGCTAGCTATGATACCATATGCCTTTTATCCCAATGTATCATTTCCTACACATTCAAACAAAACTCTATGGTATCTTCACCATACATTTTCACCTTGAAATCTTGATCACATCCTATGTTTGCAAGTCCATCTGCCACTTGATTTGCTTCCCTATAAGCATGATTAATTTGATACATTTCATTTTTTTCTAATAACAGTAGAATTTGTTTCAAAACATAGCTAATTTTCCAGTTACATGATTTTTTAATCTTTGCAAGCATTTATTATTAACAAAGAATCTCCTTCAATTACCAAATTGGAAACTTGGAATCTTATGTTATTGAAGGTAATATTTTGTAGTAAATAAGTTAATCTACATTGTGTATGCAATATATTAATTTATATGGTAGGTTATTTTATTTGGAGGTTCTCCTTTAATCTATATTCTTAATATATATTATATAAATTATTATGATTTTATCTATTTATATTAATATATATTATAGGTTATATATATTATAATCTATTATATTTTAACCATCTATTTTTTTGTTTTAATTGAATCATTTATTTAATTTTTCAATTTGTATTTTATATATAATCTCATCTTTTCTTTTCTTTGGTTGTTTTAGTATATTTTCCTTTATATCTTCATTTTTTTTTAATAATTTTGGTAATTGTTCCTCAATCATTTTGTTATATAATTCATTTTTATAATTCTCTTAGAGTTATTTATTCATTAACCTTTAATTTTTTTTATCCATTTATTTGTGTTATATCATATTATTATATTATTCATTTTTTGTTATGTCTTCATCATTTTTTTTTTGCCTATTTTCACTTTTACTTCATTTTTCAATTTCATCCCTTCCTACCCTCTCCCACCACTTAACTCTTCTTAGGGTCATTTCTACAATCATATTCTTCATTATCCTTTTCCTATGATGAATCATTGAGTTAGGGTTAGGGTATGGTCATTAAAATAATTTATTTATTATTTGAGACATTTAACTTTAACATTTTTTGATCTATTTACTTGTGTTATATCATATTACTATATTATTCATTTTTCTATTATGTCTTCATCATTTTTTCTCCTATTTTCACATTTTACTTCATTTTCCAATCTCCTCCTCCTTACCCTCTCCCACCACTTAACTCTTCTTAAGGTCATTTCTACAATCATATTCTTTATTATCCTCTTCCTACGATCATATTCTTTATTATCCTCTTCCTACGATGAATCATTTAGTGTGGTTCAAAATATCAATTCAAAATAGCATACATAGTTTAATCTATAAGTGTTTACTCTATCATTCATGGACTTTGAAAAAATCACACCATCTATAATCATCATCGATTAGTTAATATTTAATAATTGGTAATTTGAATGAAGAGATATAGTTGCACTTGTGTCTACTACGAATCAAATCTAATAATTTAATATAATATATTTTATTTTTTAATACATATATATATATATAATTAAAAATAAACAACTTGTAATAAATAATCATTTTGATATATAACAATTTTATATTAATAATAAAGAAGAAACATTGCCAACATGTAATATCTAACTTTTAATGATTTTTAGTATATATTATATTTATTTTATTTATAAAATTTATTTAATATACAATAATTTATAATATAACATTTATTAAATATGTTATGCATTTAAAAGTTAGTGACAAAAATTAGGTTTACAGTTATGGATAGTGTTACAATCATAGTTAGGGTTAGAGATAAGTCTAGGATTAAGATAATGGTTTAAAATTTATTGTTAGGGTTAGAGTTAGGGTATGAATTAGGGTTAGGGTTAGGTCATTAAAATAACTAATTAACAATACTAAAACACTATAATTAGCAAAAATAACATTTATTTTTATTCACATTAATAAAACTTACATTTATTTTTTATCAAATCTAGAAAACAATAATTACAATACTATTAAGGCAAGTACTAGCCACTAAGTGGCACTTGTTTATTTTGTTGTTAATGCATAAATTTTAATATAGAGAAAAAATACATGAAATCTTGCAAGAACATGTAGAAGATCAAGATATAAATGATGACTTCACTAGGGTGATGATGTGAGAGGGAAATCTCTCGCTTACTATTCAAACATACACAACTTGCACAAGTCCATAGATCACCCAGCTCAATTCAATTTCACATTATACAGCCAATTATTCATTTATTAGCAATTTTATCTACTAATTAATTCAATCCAAATTTTACTTTTATAAAAAAAATGATTCTTTTGTCTTCGTCATAAATAATTAAAAGCTAACATAATGGATGAGCCAATAGTCATGTCTTGTTTCTATCTAAGATAAAACAAATTTTAATGTTTCTTTTTCATTTATAGTTTAAGAACTCTAAAAGAAAAATTATTTCATCCAATTGAAAGTAAAATAAAATCTCTTTTTTTTCTTTAATAGTTAAAACATTATATAAATAAAATAAAATCAATTACATTATTTAACTATTTAAAAAATAAATATTTTATTATTTATTTAAGCATTAAGATTTCAAATATGATATTGAAATTATTTTTTAATATTTTAATGAAGATGTATCCATCCTTTTAAAAAATTAAAGATAGCATTACAAAAAGTAAAATAAAAACAAATAAATAAAGTTTTAGAATCCTAATGGATTAACCTCTAAGATTTTCATATTTGTTTTCAAATTAAAAAAAATTAGTTAATTTCTTCTTTCATATGATATAATTGAGAGGGAATGTGTGAAAATATTTTATTTGAATTATGAATTTATTTTAAAAAAATTATTAGTCAATAGTGGTATGGAGTGATGATTAAGTTGTTGTGTTGTTATTCTTCCCATCAAGGTTCAAACCTCATTGGGTTTTACTTTTTGAGAATTTATGTTAGGGATGAGGTCCCTCTTTTTTGACCTCACTGATTCATAGCTCCCAAATCATAGATCATATATTATTAAAATATGTAATGATAAATTTGTATACTCATGTCAATTCTTGTGAGATAATATATATTTTAATTATATATCCACAAATGATAGATATTTTTAATCAAGATAAATTATTTCTCCCATGGCATTACCCACTCATTTACACACATTCTCACACCCCTCATCCACATCCTATTTATATCTACACATATTTCTATATATCCCTCAAAATTATTCCCACTATTACTCTCATCCTCATACACTCAAATTATCCACCATGATTTTATCATTTTCATCTATCGAGTCAATCTTGTGGGATATGACTCTTATGATTTCTAATTTCTAATTTAAATTTTGATCAACTACCGCCGATTTCATTCATGCCTAGAGTTGACCAAACATGCAATTATGTGATTTATTAATACATCATTGTATTTAGAGGCCCCCAATTGCATTCATTTCACATCATTCTATCTAATCCTTCCAAGAAATAATGTGTATTTCATTCAAGAAATAATTTGCATTTCATTCAAGAAGCACTTCAATTAGAGTGCCTAAAAAGAATTAAAATCTACATAATTATTTAAGAGCATATTAATCTTTGAAGCTTGTTATCCTTAATGATTCACATGATCATAAAGTTAGTATTTTGAGGGGTTGATGTAGTAGAACGTGTACCATGTTGATAGGATAGCCCTTCAATACCATTAGTATTCAAAGTAGAGCATACAAGTGTGAATTTAATGAGCCAAGAATCACAAATACTACATAAAATCCACCACTTGAGATAAAATCCATGTTTAGGAAAGTGAACCATATCTATTCACTTGAACCTCCACAAAGTACACAAACTATTTTAGATCTAAGGAAAAGTACAAGCAAAGTCTTAGTATTTCAATTCTTGAGATAGTTCATATCTCAATGTCATGTCAAAGTTCTTTTTATAGTCTAGAACTAAAGGCCATTATTTTCTTTGCATTTGCTTTCTTAGAATAGAAATTATTTTTTTAATTATTACACCTACAATTTTACTATCTAGATTAATCTATATATTTATTCTTTGCATTGATTGATTAAGCTTGATAATATTTTAAGCTTAGGGGAAAATATTCCCCCTTATATTTTGGTGAACTCAATGAATTTCTAATGTTGTAAATTGCATCCTATGCAATTTCACATCTCATGAGCCTCTCCTTTAGATAAATTAAAGATAATAATGTAATGCTCCTTCTTTCCAACTTTAATTTGATCCTCAATTGCTTAACTCGTTCATTTTCTATTGTAAAGGTAGATTTATGTCTCAGATGAATGCATGCCGCATAGACGAACACATTCCAAGCAGACAATTGTGCACCGCACAAACATCCCAAATAGATTCCTGACTCCTGCATGCATAAACCTCCCTAAAACACTTCATTTTGGATAACTCTCTCTCTACATGAGAAAGAATTTGACAAGATTTTCATTGTCTCTTGCTCTTTCTTCATCACAACAGCTTATTTTCCTCCATTCCACCATCTCCATTGTATCTTCTTTCTCTCACAGCCATACTACATTGAAGCTTTGGTATTAGCAACATATTTCTCTCAAGCTTGGAGATTGCAGCCTCTCCCTTTCAGCATTCTCATTTTGCTAAAGGCTCAAGTAACTGTGATTTTTTCATTGTATTGTATTTTAATCTAGTTAACAAATTGTTCTAGTATATTTATTTATTCTTCTATCACATCTATTTTATTTCTCTCTATCTTATTTATCTGGTCATGGAGGTGGAAACACCAAAGCAGGGATTTGACTAAGGCAAATCCCTAAACTACCCCAACATTTTTCCTTGGTCTTATGTGCACAGGTACAAGGGATATTTCTTTTTTGTAGGATTCATCTCTTGGTTCTTTGTGAGTGTTTTATTTCTTTCCTCTTACCTCATCATCCATATTTCATTCAGTTTAAGTTACTTTAATTTTTGTTATTCTTTTTCATTTTCTTATATTTTAAGAGTTTCTAGTTATCAAAACTGTTAGTAACCACTTTGTTGTTTTCTGAGACATTCTAAGTTTTTAGTCCATACAAGATGCCAGTCTATTGCAGGGACGTCCACATGCCAAGCTATCATCCTTGGCCTGGATCTCATCAATTTTCTCATAAGATCTTTGTGACCTACTCTTTCAATTTTTGGAACTCTTACTTTTTAATTCTATGTAAAACATAAACAGACACTCTTCATCATTTTATATTATCACCTAAACTGGACATTTTGAGGTAGTTGAGGGTTATTTTCTCCTTGATACCTCATCATCTTAAGAGTAACAAATGTCCTCCTCTATTAAAAAACCATAGATGCATTTTATACATCTTTGTTGATAAATGGATGAATGGTTCATAACTGTATGTTATATTTTGGAGCATCCAATAATGTGATGCAATTGGAATTTTTGAACCACTTAGGGCTGCAAGATTATAATTTTTATGGTAATTTTATGCCATGAATTCTCATGAGGAAAATTTGATTGGAATTGTAAATAATGTTCTAGTACAACTTGCTACATACCCAGGAAAAAAATTTCAATGGGCATTATCATAGTTGATTGTCAAAACAAGTGGGATATGTTTTTTGTCGAAGAAGTGGGAAAAAAATGGGTAACGACCTTCAAATGGATCTATCTTATGCTACCATTTCACTATGTGGAAAATATATCCAATTACATAGGGAAAAGAAAATAATGATTATTGTAAAGAATCCAAATGAACTAGAAATTGATATTTGTTATCATGATGTACAACATAACTATCTAGTAGGATACTATGATGATGAAAATGATAAGAAGTTTGATTTTGATTTGTTGCCCCCACATCTTCATCTAGAAATTAATGAACTTTGGAATATGTATTTTTTATTGTGTATGTTCAAAATAAGGTAATGATGGAAATTTATTGGTGTCCCTTGAGGGAAAAATAGAAATTTATTTTTACAATGAACTTTGAGTACACCAACAATGTGACAGAGTATGAGGCTCAACTTCTTAGTTTAAATGTGGCATCAAAATATGGAATTAGATGCATCAAGGTATATGGTGATTGAAAACTTTTAGTATCTCAAGTTAGAGGCATGTATACTATAAAAGATAGAAGGTTAAGAATGTATATGAATCCATTGTAGCTTTTGATGCATTCAACACCACTTGGATGGAAAGAGAAAGTATTATGGTTGTTGGTGCACTTGTTACACTAGCTTCAAAATTTGATTATTTTTCTTCCCCTAGTCACCACAAGTATGATGTTGAAATTATAACTAGGCTCAACATTCCTAATAACATATACAATTGGTAGGTATTCAATGATGACCAACAATTTATGAATTCTTGAATTGTATCAATCATTTTGAGACCCAATATATTGATTGACAACCCATGTCGAAGAAGGATGAAGAAATTAAGGAAACTCTATTTGGGAATGATATTTTTCCGCTCAAAACCAACACAAGGTCTTGTTTCCTTAGAGAGGATGTTTGGTATTGTTAACTACTTTAAAACCAAAATTAAACATGTAAAATAAGAATACATAGAGGGTATAAATCTAGTAACTGGGACAACTCCCAAGATGATTTATATTGGTAAAAGGTTAAAACTAGTAAAGAATTAAATATCGATTGCATTGCTGAGAAAATATAAAAAGTGTTTTTCCTAGTCTTATGATGATTTGAAGGCCTATAGGAATTTTTTTTTTAGCATGTCATTCAATTAGAATTTGATGCAAATCCATTCAAATAGAATCAATACCCTATCAACCCTACTCCTTCCCATTAAATTCAAAAGGTGGTTATGAATTTGAAAGGAGGTATTATCAAACCAATTAGACACTCTGAATGAGTGTCTAACTTTTATCCAGTAGGAAAAAATAGTGAAGACATTAGGTTGTGCATGGATTTCATAAATTTAAACATCAATTACCTCAAGGTCAACTATCGATTTCCCAATATGGATCATTTGTTAAAACAAGTAGCAAGTTCAAAGTTGATGTCTATGATGGATGGTTTCTCAAGTTACAATTAGGTTATGGTCAAAATTTATGAGAAACACAAGACAACCTTCATCTTTCCATGGGGAATTCTTTTTAATGTTAGAATGCCTTTTGGGTTGAAGAATGTTAGAGATACTTTCCAAAGGGACATGGATGTTGCATTTTTAGGCCTAATAGATGAAATAATGGTTTTATATACGGATGTTCTAACTACCTACTACAAGGATAAAAATGATCATTGCAAACACTTGAAGTTAGAATTCCAAAGATGTTTGGAATATAAAATATAATTGAATCTTAAGAAGTACATTTTTGGTGTAGAAGAGGGCAAGCTCTTTGGAAATATTGTATTTAACGAAGGGGAAAGGATTGATTTGGAATGTTTCAAAGGAATAGACCTCATCCCACAACCCAAAATAGTGAAGGTTGTTCTACCATGTGTAGGTTTTTATTTTCCTAGTGGGTTAATTTATTTTCCCTTTGTCTTAGGTTTTTCCTACACTTTTATTAAGCTTTCTTAGGATAATAAAGTGAGTTAATCCTTTAATAACTAGGAGATAAAGTGATGAGTTTCCATCCACCTTTTAAGGGTGGAGTATTTACTTTTTCATCACTAAATATTTAATGTTGGTGGTTTTGGTGGCCAATTCTCACTTGGGTAGGTAGATTTGCCACCTCCATCCTCTCTAAGTTCTATATAAAGAAATACTTCTGAAGCTTGTATTTTGCATATTATTGAAATCATGCCATTCTGATGATTCATCTTGGAAGCTCTTAATGCATTATATCATCAACATTGCATGAAATCTCTAGGATTTCTAGTTTGCATAATCTACAGAATTGCGGTTTATGTTTACTATATTTTCAGGAACATGCAACTTTGATTTTTCATAAAGGTTCAGGAGTTTAATACAATCCTTTCAGTGCAGAGAACCAAAATTTACACGATACATGCTCCTTAGAATTACACTAGTAGAGAGGCTTCATTAGTGGGGGGTGAAATTGACTTCATAGGAAATAGTAATCCTAAGCAGGTGTTCAAATTTGGATATTGGTGATCACTGATTACTTTACCAAGTGGGTAGAGGAAGTCCCTAAAAGGGATGCAAAAATAAAAGTGGTGATTGAATTCTTATTAAGTAATGTAGTGACCAAATTTTGTGTCATTCATAATTATTGTTGATAAAGCAATATATTTCAAATCAAAGGATCTTTTGTTGACATGTGTGCACAATGTGGGATCTCTCTAACACATTATTCACCCTATCATCCATAGGGAAATAGATAGGTTGAGCCAAGAAACAAGAGAATCATGAAAATCATCAAAAATATATTGGATGCTAATAAGAAAAGGTGGGATGATAAGCTAATTTTATTTTTTTTGGGTAGATAAGATCACATACGAGAAGTTTGTTGGAAGGAGTCCATTTGAACTAGTATATAGTGTTGAAGCCAAATAGGAAATTAGCCTTGAATTGTTTGTTTAAAATTTGTTGCAGTAGATTAAAGGGGAAGATGAAAGTGCTATGTCTCAAAGGATAAATGAGTTTCCTAAATTAGAATAAATGAAGGACCTCTCTTACAGAGTTGCAAAGAATGAAAAAAATATTCATTCTAATTTTTCCCTTACACATTTTAATGGGGTCAAAGACTCCATAATAGACCTTATAACTATATATGGTCTAAGAAATCTAGAGGTAGTGATAGATAAATAGTTCCAATAAATTAAAACCAATGGTACTTAGAGAATCACACCCCTGACATGTCTTGAGGAAGGATCATATGAATCTTTAGCAAGATTCATTCTTGTATGACAAATGTTATTTTCCTCATGACCAAACCAAATGTGTTATTAACACTACACTTGATTATGAAAAATAATTCCAAGAACATGAGGGTACACCCCAAATATTTTAATGATGTAAATTTTGACCAACTAAATGCCTATAAAGGCAGGAAATTATTCCAAAATGATTATGATAATCATTGTGTTCCATATGAAATTCTAAATAAATATTTTAAATAAATCAAGGAACATATGAGACTAAGGTATAATAGAGAAAATTCTTCTAATAAGGACATTAGAGCTCTCACCGAGGTTGTTTTCTTCAAGTATATATTGATTCTCAACTTATAAATAGGCAGGTAGATGCCAAGGATAAAGCTAAAATTGTTGTTGCTCTAGATGTTCCAACTACATATTTAAATAAATGACATCAAAAAGAGAATAATGTTGATAATACAACAACTAGGTCTACAATATATTCTATACCAAGAAAGAACATGCATTTATGAAATACACCCCTATTGAAAGTATATGTCCCAAAAATAAATAAAAATGTCGATGTTTCAGCCAGCAATATGGGAAATCAGTAGACTAATTGATATAATGGAAAATAGAAGGAAACAATGAAGGTTGGGAAAGTGATTAATACAGACTAAATTGATGCAAATGATCGGATAATGTCATTCATACCCAATACCAATGCTATAAAATTTCCCTTTCAATCC
Organism: Sequoia sempervirens; assembly: GCA_007258455.2. Classification (NCBI taxonomy): domain Eukaryota; kingdom Viridiplantae; phylum Streptophyta; class Pinopsida; order Cupressales; family Cupressaceae; genus Sequoia; species Sequoia sempervirens. The sequence continues at coordinate 4,660 of VDFB02144513.1, read as the reverse complement.
TTTTCCTACATATCAATATATTGACATGGCCCAAACTTTCAGTCAATTGAAAGTCCAAGTACCAATTAGAGAGATTCTAAGGACTCTTAAGCATAGGGAAAGGACATTTTTGTATCTCAATTTTACCTAACATATTTGATGAGCTAGAGGAAGTTTTAGTTGTTCCCAAAGACAAGGTAGATAATTTCAATATGCAAGAAACCCCTAAGATTTATTTGGGTACTATTTCTACAAGTAAAAAAAAAACCATATATCCATTTTATACATCTCTTTTGATAAATGGTTGGATGGCTCAAAAATGTATGTTATATTCTGGAGTATCCAATAATGTGATGCAATTTGAATTTTTGAATCACTTAGGGTTGCAAGTTTATGTCTTATGGTAAGTGTTATGCCATGAATTCTCATGAGGTAAATGTGATTGGAAATGTAAATAATTTTTCAATAAAACTTGCTACAATGTGCAACAACAATGGGCAACAACGGTCAAATGGATCTAACTTATGCTACCATTTCACTATATGGAAAATATGTCTAGTTGCATAAGGAAAATAAAATGATGATTATTATAGAGAACCCCAATGAACAAGAAAATGAGATTTTTTATCATGATGTAGAGCCTAACTATCTAGTGGGATACTATGATGATGAATTTGATAAGAAGATTGTTTCTAATTTACTTCCCCCACATCTTCATATAGAACTTAATGAACTTTGGAATATGTATTTTGATTGTGTATGTTCAAAAGAAGGTAATGGTGTAGGAAATTTATTGATGTACCCTAAGGTAAAAAATTAGAAATTCACTTTTAGATTGAACTTTGAGTGCACCAAGAATATGGTAGAGTATGAGGCTCAACTTCTTAGTTTAAATGTGGAATCAAAATATAAAATCAGATGTATCAAGGTATATGGTGATTCAAAACTTATAGTATCTCAAGTTAGAGGCATGTATGCTACAAAAGAGAGGAGGTTAAGAATGTATAGGAATCCAATATAGGAATCCATTGAAGCTTTTGATGCATTCAACACCACTTGGGTGGAAAGAGAAAGTAATATGGTTGTTGGTGCACTTGTTGCACTTGCTTCAAATATTGATTCTTTTTTGGCTCCCAATCACTTTCAGTATGATGTTGAGATTACAAGGAGGCCCAACATTCTTGATAATATATATAATTGGTAGGTATTCAATGATGACCAACAAATTTATGAATTCTTCAACTGTATCAATCATTTTGAGAACCAATAGATTTATGTAGAATTTAGTGATATGATAGTTTGTAATAATTTTATATTAATAAATTTGAATAATATCAATAGTAATTATGTTGAAAAGTGTAATTATAAATCTTTATCGATTCTTTAACAAGTTAAGGTTAATACTTTGCAAATGTGAATCTTTATTATCATTGAAAAGATATTTCAATGTATTTTTTATACTTTGTTGCATACAAATAGTTTATCCTTGATGATATTGTGTCCTTCTATTACATAAATAGCAATGTATGTTCTAAAGAGACATTATTTGATTATGTATATAATTTTTTCCCATCATGAATTTTTTCATTGCTTGTCTTTTATTTTAGATTCATTCTTTTTACTTGTCAATGAGTTTCACATTGATTATGTTTCTTGTATATATATATTTTATTGTGTTTCTTATATGACTAATAATACTATTTTTCATTAGTCTTATGATAGTCATACTCTTTTTAGGAATAGTGATGATGTTTTACCTTTGAGTACCTTTCCCTTTTATCTATTGAAATTATTTCTAATATATGTGACATTTTACATGTGGCATACGTTTGTTTTAATTGCTCAAATTTTTTGGATTAAAAAAAATGGCATTTCTATTACAACTTATTTTTTCTATAATTTTACTTTAGCATGTATGCATATTTAATTTTGTACACATTAAAGTGGGGGAAAAATCTAGAGGAGAAAAGTGCATACTTGGCACTTTTCCTCTTTATTTTTATGTTACTTTTGGTTGATGACTTGTATGCATGATTTTAGCACATAATTTGACTTCTTCACACTTACTCAAGACCCATTCTAGTACTCAGTTACACCACCTTTCATTGTTCATAGTTTGTCTAACCCAGTTTACAATAGCCTACATATCTTGGACAAGCTCGCAACTATGGTTTTGTCTCCTAGATAGTATTTTAGATGTTCTCACATCACTCTCTTTCAAAAATTGTTTTTTTTGCATTCCAAGGTTGATCTTAAGATCTAATCATTAATCATCAAGGTGGGTGCCAAAATTTTAAATTATGCATCAAGGGCTATTTATTTAAAGGCATCGTCATAAGACACTCTAAATAATTTAATAATCATGAATTGGAATCTATCACATAAGTATAAAAAAGATAATTATCTATTACTCACACTTTATTAGCATCAACAAATAAACCATCACTCAACAATCGATAAGCAAAATCCATTGTCAAAGCACACTCTGAGTACATTTTCTAGCATAATCATTCAACAACCTACTTTGAACATCAATAGCAATTACCATTCAACTCAACAACATCCATTTTCACTTCTCATTGGCATCCATTTCCAACATTTATCACTTTTACTTTAATGGTGAACTTAGTCTCGATGCTTGAATAAGGTGTAAGGAAGTCCTAAACTTCAATCTTTATATAGCAAGCCCAATGGTGCTCCTTAGCACAACCACCATTTTCTTTACCTCGAATATCATCAAATAAAAATGTATTGAGATGTCAACCACTTGAATTTGCTAAGAATAAGATCATTATTGTATTAATGTCCCAAACTCTTAAGCTCTCAAATTTCATTTATTTGTGCTATCTTTTTTTTTAGACTATAGGAATTAGGTAGGCCCCCCTATAAACTGTAGTGGGCCTGGTAAACTTTTTTCACGTGACCGGTGATGCTAGCACGACACGCCCTTTGGTACTATAGGGATGGGGGGAGACTAGACCTTGTGACCTCTTGCCTACAACAAAATGTTTTAACCAATTGATCTAGGCCTCCATCCCATTTATTTGTGCAATCTAATCCAATTTACAACTTCATAATTAAATTTATAATATTTTATCACAAATCTACATTGATTAAAATTCACATTGAATTGATTTTAAAATATTCATTTTAACCATCCAATTTATATTTCAACAAATATTTAATTTCAATCTCTATCAACTTACTTCAAAAAATCTATATAATCAACCTTATATATTTAAAATACTAATTGTATATAATAATTTATTCAATTTAACAATTTTGATCTTCTTTTATTTCCTTTCACATGTATTGTTTCAATCAAACTCAAATAAAGATTAAAAAAACAAACAATCCACCTTATAGAAGACAAAATCAACCAAATTATTAAGCATACCTTTTTAAACCGACATTAAAGGTTTTATTATTTTAACCAACACATGGATTTCTTAGGCCTAAAGATTATAAAATATAAATATGCATACCTTTTTTAATTTTAAAAATAAATATATTCATCGTTCTTAAAAAAATAGATTTTTATGTACTAGATAAAATTAAAGAAAAGAATAATTGAATAATCAAAATAAAAAGTACTCTTAAAATATATTTAGAATCTTTAAGTTAAGAAAAAGGATAAGCTCCGTCAATATAATTTAGTTGATATGAAGTATGGGTTGTATCCTATCTATCATATTTAATCATAAATATTTATTTCTCCAATCATTGAGCATAAGTTAGAGGGAAAAATTATATATAACTAATATTTATATTCATTCATTTTACATCATTTTGTGAGGTATTTTAAGTATTCTTAGTATATAATTTTGGTTTATTTGGCATTTTTATTGATTTAAGATCTAAATTTGTATTTAGAAATGAAATCTGATTTTTTTTTTAATATTTTCAAATTTCAAAATAATATTTTTTTTACCTAGTTCAAAATCAAAAGTGTTACTTTGATCCAACTTAGAGTCATGGGTTTAAATTTTTAAATTAATTATGACTCGATCAATCCTAAATAGTAATTATTTGCCAACTCTCACTCCAAATATCCATATTATGCACCTATAACATGTATAAGATCACCCCTAGACCATTTCGATTATCCTTGGATCTCATAAGTCCCTCATGCCCACTATCACAAAGGATCGCTCAAGAAGTTCCATTATGTTAGGAAAAGGGTGTTATACACCTTGCGCAAGAAAAGAAATTGTTTGGTTCCACTTGTAAATGTATTGGACATTGGTTAAATATTTCATGTGTGAGAGAATATAGTACAAATATTTAATATTTGTGGCAAATATTTAATGCTATAGTCAATGGTTTTGTGCTCTCATGGTTTTGAGACACATAATTTGGTCCATACCACTTAGTAGTTTTGTATGAGCTTGAATCTATAAAAGCAAGCACTTGTTTAGTCATTGAGAATTGTTGTTATTTGTATTGATTTCTTTTATAGAATGTATATGTGAAGCATGGCATGGGATGTGTGATTGCATATTTATCTAGTATACTTGGACACATGGAGGATGTATTAGAGGAGATTGATGTTTTAAAAGTATTCATGGAGACTCTAAAAGTGTATCAAAATATTTTCATTGCTGAATAATATATTGAGAATGCATATTTTTGGAGGTATGGTTTTCCCTCATGAGGATTTTTCTAGACTATCTCGTTGCAT
>VDFB02144511.1:74667-98245 GCA_007258455.2 Sequoia sempervirens | reverse complement strand
AATGAGTTGAAAGGATGTAAGAGGGTGGATTAAGGGGAGTTGAGAGAATAAGTTAAAGTGATGCAAGAGGGTGGATTAAGGGGAGTTGATAGAATGAGTTAAACCATAAACCCTAAACCCTAAAATGAGTTAAAGTGGATTAAGGGGTGTTGAGAGAGTGACTTAAGGGGATGAAAGTGGATGGATTAAGGGTAGATATATGAGGATATTGATTGAGGGGTCCTAAGAGGATGAATTAAGAGGTGCTGAGTGAGTGACTTAAGTGGATGCAAGTGGACAAATTAAGGGTAGATATATGAGGGTATGGATTACAAGGTCCTAAGAGGATGGATTAATGGTAGTTGATAGAATGACTTAAGGGGCTACAAAAGGATGGATTAATGGTACATAAGAGGATGACTTAAGGGGTTTTAAGAGAATGGATTAAGGGGATATGAAATCAATTATAAAGTATCAATTAAATGTATCTAGAACTATATATAGTTACCAGTCTCTAGATTGAAATTCCATTGTAATATATGTGCATCTCCTCTCTTTTTTGTAAAGCATCTAATTTTGGGAGAACTGAAACAAAAAATGATATAAAACTTTAATTAGGAAATGATTAAAGACAAATATATATATATATCAATTAAATATATATACGACTAGATATGCTTACCAATATTTATTTACTCTATTGTACCATCTGCATCCTCTCTTTTTTTAATGCATCTATGATTGTCTCGTGATCATCCATTGAAATTGTCCATAAAACTTTATTAGCAGGCCTCCCTTGATATCTAACAAGTTTTATATTGGTTGCCAAAATCAAATGTGAATAATGCATAATTTTCTTGTGTCTTTCATAATCTTCAAATGCAGGCAAGCCATTCTTTCTCATCAAATATTTTCGAAGCCAGGTGCCAACAACAACCACTAAACCAGTTGGATACTCAAAGTTGTCATCATCTACTCTAGTATGTACCAACTTATGTTTTCTCTCAACACATCTAGCCAACCAGTACTCTGTCTGCTCTTCATTCCCTTGAGGTGCAACAACAGCATACACATGTCCTACAAAAATAAATACAAAATTCAATAAAAAATGACTTATATTTAACTCATATAAACATGCATACATACAAAATTCAACTCAATAAATAATGTACCTTCTTGTACAAGATCTGAAACACGATCATAATCATCTGATGTGAACACTTGATTATCTTCAATTGTCATTTCATGTTGAACATGTGTCAATGTAGGCGTTAAAGCTCTTTGTTGCCATTGTTCGACCCATTCCATATTTTCACATGCTTGCCAATCACCTACAATACAAAATTGACAATAGCATGCCAACTCCCTTGTCCATATTGTCCATGTGTTTGCATTCAAACTCTTAAATGAATGCCATTTTGCACTTCCATTAATTGTTTCACAATCAAAAAAAAAAAAAATATCATTTTCTTCAACTAACCAAAAGAAGGGCTTATTGATTTCAATTTGTCCTTTTGTGATAATTTCATTGCACCAATCTACAATCGCATCGCGGCATTTCTAAATTTTGCAAAGATCCTCAATTTTAGTTGCTCTCTAGCAAGAGCTCTTTTACACATGCACTTGCTCCATCATGTTCTACCTTACCATGACCAGCTTCAAAAAAACTCCACATGTGTTGGATATTATTTTCCTAATGGACTCTACATAACCAATAAAACATTCTAGCATTTTTGAATTAACCCGTGCAATTATCCGACCATATGAGATGTTCTTATTATTTTGAATCCTCTCTTTTAAATTTTATTAAATATATCAAACAATATTAAAATAAACTCGATGAATGTAATTCCATTGGTCACTTTACATAAAATGGTACTCTTCAAAAAATTTCTTATTATCTCGCATCTTTACCCTCAAGATGTCTATAAACAATGTGAACAAATATAGCTACTTTGCACTGAATTATAATATTGTGATTGAATTTCTTCTTGTGGTGCAAGAGTATAATTTTTAGCAAAATCAACAATTGACAATATAGTTCCAATTGGAAATGTGTTTTTACATAAACGAAATTGATTATCAAGCCAATGAGCATTCTGAGAGTGTTGAACATATTTATGTACAAACTTATCTTTAAATTCAGTAATAAAAGTATGCACACTAACTTTTTCCACAATTAGCTCAACACGTCTTCCAATTTTACCATCTTTTGAAGAATACTCAATATTTTTAATTTTTTTACATCCACTAATTGTTTTCCAAATTCATCTAAACTACTTTCATGCATACATTCACCTAATAATGAAAAGTTACCACATCTATCGCATTCTCCAGATATGCATCCTTTTAAAAAAATGAGTTTCCATTTAAAGAGGGATTACAAAACAAACCTGCTATAAAATCTTTGATTCTTTCAGGTGGCATAGTAATACCACAAATGTCCTGCATAATTTGGTTAGCATGCAAGTGCATCGTATATACTCCAAATATATCATAATAATAATGAAATTGTGTACATGAGTCTTACAACAACAAGATTGCTAGTTTATTAATTCTACCAGAATTGTTGTTTACACTTTTCAAATGATCTTGACTTATGTGCTAATATTCAATGGTAAGATTGAAGCATCTTAAAAAAAATTATATAATTCAGTTTGAGTCATATCTAAGAGATGCTTTGATGAGGTTCACGAATTTTGGAACCCACCCTTAATTTTAGGACATCTCTAATGTTAGGTGATACTCTTGTATTATCATACCAAAATTTTTTGATTAAAGATTTAATTTCATTAGTTAATTTCATGTCTGATCTTGGGAGTCTACCACTAAAACTCCAACATTGATTAATAGGATCTTTTTCAATACTTTCTCTTCTTTTAGCAGCTCTTATCAAAGTTCTAGGATTTAAGTTTATACATTTACTAATCTTACTTTAACATTCTTTTATTTGAAGCTGTTTTATCAACTAGAGCAGTTGTTATTGCACGGCGAGCCGCATTCTTATCTTTTGATTGACTTTTCTTACCAATAACATCAATAGCATTAGCAACACTAGATATGACTTGTTCTACTGAATCATCTTTCTTTTTTGGTTTTACAAAAACACCTAATTTTTCCATCACTTTTCTCATTTTAAACATTCTCATCAATTGCACCATGAGTTGACATTGGAATCCTAATTTCTTTCTATAAAAAAACATTTTATATATTTTATTTCCATAATTTCTAATTTGTCTTGAAGAAACTTTACCACGAAGGTTATTTAACACATTTGTTTCAATTGTTAAAAAAACATTTTCAACTTCATCCATAGATGGAGTTTCATTTTCATTCACACAAGGGGATTCATTTTCATTTTCAAATGTAAAAGGGATTTCATTCTCATTTTCATCAATATTAGGGATTTCATTCTCATTTACATTCTCATAAGATATAATTTCATCATTTTCTTGTTTATGTATTGTTTCAACCCTAGTATTATTAATCTCATCAATTGTGTATCCAACTTCTTCTAAACAAGCAATATCAATATTATAAAAACTTGGGTTTGAAGACATACCTGGATAGATTGTTTGAATAGGTACATTTTCAATATCATTGGGAGGTGGATTTGAAGACACACCCGAAGTTATTTGCATATTATTCAAAGTTGAAGTTGAAGGCACATTTGGGTTTGTCTCCATAGTTGCATTTTCTTCCATATTCACCATCTCCACATTCGCATCATCTACATTGATTTCATCATTCATGGCTTCCTCTTCGACATTCTTAGAACTAGATGCTTCCAAATCTTTCATTTGATGAATCATTTGTCTCCTTTCCCTTTGTCTTTTTGCCTCCTTATCTTTATTTGCTTGAATTTCTTCGGGTGTCATTACCTTCCTACATCTTTTTCTTTGTCTTTTTTTATCACCCATGGTTACCAAACCCTCTTTGATGACAAAAACAATAATTCAAGAAACCTATTTTAAAATTTCCCCCTCCTTCAAATATTCAAATAAAACTATGTACTATGAAGATTATTTTTTCTATAAACTCTGAAGTACAAAATCATCATGAGTACATCCAAAAATTCACTTTTTTCAAATCTTCTTATAAAATGTTTTTGCACTTGATTCCACTTCATAAAATTTAACTTGCACTTTTACTCTTCCAACAATTTGAATAGAATATGCCCTGCACAAGACAAATTTGCAATAAAAAATGCAGAAAATGACACTTTCGGTCCGTACTGCAGAAAAAGAATGTTGCAAAAAAATTGTGTTTTAACAGTATTTTTCAAATTAGGGAAAAACGGCTATTATACAAACGCGTACGCGTTATGAAACGCGTACGCGTTATATTTGTAAAACGCGTACGCGTTGCTTTCTGCCAACGGGCAAAACATAACGCGTACACGTTTCTATAACGCATACGCGTTATTTAAAAGTTGATCTCCCAAACCAAATCTAGCCCCAGTTTTAGGCTTGGGAAAGGCTTGGCAATCCGAGCCTTAGCTTTTGACCTGCAACTAAAAAACTAAGGCAAACTGAAAAAAATGTCCAACTTTGACAACATAGATGATGAACTTTTTTTCTGAATTAGTCTATAAAATTAAAACCCATTAGATAACACAATGTCTACTTTCTAGATATATAATTTTTGTTAAAATTGGATTAATTTTGTTATTTTTTAATTAATTTCTAAGCAAACTAGGCCTTAAACTTGAAAGATCAGGTTTTTTTGGTTTTTTAATAACTTTGTATTGGTTAAGTTTCTTGTAAAAAAAATTATATGGTCCCAAACTTCAGACAATTCTCTACACAATGAAAAAAAAAAGAGTAAAAAAATGTTTTGTTTATGTCCAATTATGTTGTCCGTACACGTTGATTTGAAAAAACATCAATTAAGGCCAATAAAAAATTAATAAAAAAAAATATATTCAATCAAAAATTACAAAAAAAAATCCAGCCCAAACTTCATGTTGTTAGCTCTCTTTTCCTAAAAGGAATTAGCAAAATAATTTTATTTGGGTCAAAAAGTGTTGTCCGTACACCTGCTTGGTATGGTTAAAAAACAGGGACTTTAAAAAAGTGGTTTTTATAGATCTTTATCAAAATTTAATTTCTATAAACTGGGTATTTTAATAATTTACATATTTGGAAACTAGATTCAAAATTATAACTTTCATATTACTGACTTTTTTTAAGATTCATTGTGGAAGTGCCTCAAATTTTCAGTCCAAGTGTGACAAATTCTAAAAAACAGCAAAAACATTTCCCCTTTTTGAGCTTTTTGTGTACCCAACTTCTTGCATCAGCCCTCAAGCACTTGTTGGCCTGGTTGTAGCTGCATAGAAAAAATTCAAACCACAATTGAGATTAGTTATACTATATAATTTAAAATCGAATAATTAACATAAAAATCAATATGCATTGAATTATAATTGAACTTTAAAATTGAAATCTTGATTACCTGAAATATACATCTCTTCGAAGGGTCAGGAGTCTTAGAATATACCCCTCTCAAAGAACCAACCAAACCAACTTTTGTAACGTCAATCTATATATGTGAAAAAAACATAAAATTGATCCAAGTTAGCATACAATTGTCGGTAATAGGAACATATTTACCAAGCACAAAATAAAATAAGCACATACCTCTTTAGGTTGATCTTTTTCTTATCTCTTTTAGGTGTTTTGACACCTCCTCCTTGAGGTGTTTCAACACCTCCTCCTTCAGTTGTTCGAATACCTACTCCTTCAGGTGTTGTGACACTTGTCAACAATGATGTATAGCTCACAACTACCTGTACAAAAAAATGACAAATACATATGAAACTACCAATCTATGTCGATGTATGCATAATCAATAAAAGATCTTATAAATCTTAATTCAATCAAATTTGAGTTCAATTACCTTTCCCTTATCTAACATTGTGCCTCCATAGTCTGGAGAGCGTCGCTCCTCGCTCACACTAGGTGTTTCCTACAAGCAGAGAATAAGATAAACATATAAGTTAATATATAATTTCATTAATGACAATTCAAATGACAAGCAAGTGTACAGTAAAAAAATGTAAATGAGTGAGTACGAAAATACATACTGTGTGTGTGTCGAGGCCAAATGAAATGGCCCTAAGGGTGCTATCAGTCACCCATGTGAGCTCCTCCTCAGACATTAACTATTAAATAGATCATATAAATAAATATTAGTATTTGATACTATCTCTTATTAATATTCATTTAAAAAAAAAACAAGCTATGAATTTACACCTTAAATGTTACTTGTGTAACTATTCCGATGCCCACCTCTCTAGTAAGAGAGGCCTCTATAGGGTGTACTCCACTCCCCTGCATGTGATCTCCTATAATCTCCACATCCTCGATGTCATAATCAGAAGTGTCTAATGGATGCTCAGCAGGCTGTACAATAGGACCCAAGCATATCTAGGGGCACGTATTGCAAATATGTGGACCTGAGGAGGATGATGCAATAGCATTGGATCCATCGCCAATATCAACAGAATGTGGCTGAGCTACTGAAGAAGCATGAGAAACCAAAAGAACACTCAAAGAGTGAATGGCCTGGATAGTCTATAATGTTGCATCCTTCGTAACATCCCCTAGCCTATCCTGGGGCATACCTCCACCAACTCCCTGGAAGGGTTCAATGTCAAAGTAATTGACATGATGCCCTAACAAAAACTCAGCGTATAATTTTTTAATAAAGTAAAAAGGTACATCAAGATTATTGTTGGGTGGTTTATCGAAAACCATACACCAACAATTCCAAAAGTTATCTACTATGCCCCTATGCATGCACCATTTTATAAAAAGTTTTGGTTTGTTAACATTAAATGGAAAACCAGTGCGGGGGCTCATAAATAAGAGGCTATTTGGGCTTTTGTTATTTGGAGATTTTTCACATCATCATAAGACAATCCACATGCATAATATTCCCTCATAGTTTCTCGCCACGAATGAAAGGCATTATGTTGGGTGGAGAGGGTTTCTACATTTGTAATTATTTATGTCAATGTGGTTGACATTTGGGATAATCGAGGGATTTTCTTATAAACATCACAAATTCCCCTCAATTGCTCCAATTTTTCACTAATTAAGTCTTCAATTGATGGTTGCAGAGGTGGAGTGTTTGACATTTCTGCATTTTGATTCTCAGCCGGTGGATTTTCATTCTCAACTGGTGGAATTTGTGCATTCTCATTCTTAGCAACCATAATGTCTGATTAAAGTTAAAAACTAATTAATCTAATTAAAATTGGACAATATAAATGAAAATATTATAAAAATACCCTAGTTTTAAAAAAAATCCAAAAAAAACCTACTTTTTAACAAAAATCTATAAAATTCTCTATTTTTTAATACAAATACATAAACAACACTATTTTTAAATCAAAATCCATAAAAAACATTCATTTTTAATCAAAATCCATTCTAAACTCAATTTTTTCATAAAAATTCAATTAAAAACCCTATTTTGAAATAAAATCCATAAAAAACTAATTGAAATTATACAAATCTAATTCAAAATTCAATCAAAGCAATGAAAAATCTAAAATCTAACCTTTTCAAATCGAATATCCGATTTAGAAATCTAGGTTTGGTAATTGCTTTGAAGGTGTGTACTAACACCCAAGCCACAAAAAAGTCAACTTGACATTTTTGCATTTTTGGGTCGATGAAAGATGTATTTTTTTCCTCATTGCCACTTTTTAGCCCATCATGATCATACACATACCCTTCAACAAACTTTCAAACACATGGCTTATTCCTCACACACTTCTTCAACAAACTTTCAAACACATGGTCTTTCTCTCACACACTTGATTCCCCCATCCATTTGGCATGTTGTCTTTGGTCAAGAGAACACCTTTCTTGATTCTCTCCATCCCACCATTCATTCTTCATGTTTGAATCTGAACTGCCAATCGTTACCACATCACAAGATGCTTGGAAAATCCTATAAATACAACCCTTTTGCTATAGTATTTGGCATCCCACATTTGAGTAGAGCTATCATGCAAGAATAGCTCTGGAGCATTGGAGCATTGGAGCATTTAGAGTCTTATAGCATTGTTTAGCATTTTAACAAATTTACATTGTAGCATCATGTTAGCTTAGAATCATGTTTTGTTTTATAATTGCATTTTAAATCATGTCTTCCTTTATAGTTGCATTTTAAATCATCATATCAATGGTTATTTGAGCATATGAAAAATTATTTTAGCTTCTTATTACAACATTAGCATCATATAATCTAGCATCATTATCAATTTTGTCCATATCTCCATTATCATAGAATCATGGTTTTCATCATAGATTTTCATATAGGAACTTAGTTTTCTTGCATTTTGAATAGCATCTTGTTTCTCAAGTTGTCATTTTAACAACCATAGTGCACATCTAAAATTTGAGAGCCGAATGGTTTAATAAATTCTTAAGAATAGAGAAAAATGGAATGATTTTAGGAATTTAGTCTTGTTTCAATTTGATTCAACTTTATTGATTAAATCTTTAATATAATATGTCTCATTGGTGTTTGTGTTGATTTACTAACTTTCCCACATTTCACACACACACAAATGATTATAATTATTTTTTGTGTACAATATAGAAACACCACCTAGTCCATTGCATAGAGCTCTCAATCACCTTTCCAACGCCTATTAAAAGTCAAAATTTTGATAAGAAATGCAAAAGTTATGCCCATTTTACTAAAGAGGGTTTTTTAGGTCTTCAAAATAGATATATGTTTTGATTTAAATAGATATATGCTTTGTTTGTTTCAAATGGATATCCATTTTGATTTTCAAAAGAATGGGTTCCTGCTTTCCAAAACAAATATATGTTTTGAAAAACAAAATGGATATCCGTTATAAATGGATATCCGTTTCGGTTTGGTATTACCAAACCAAAACGAATATTGAACCCAAGCCTGCAAAAGTCAACGAAAATTTTGCATTTTTGGGCGTGTTAAAAATGTCTTTTTTTTCACATCGCCACTTTTTGGACCCCCATGATCTTGCACATACCCAAGTGTGTTAAGGGGTGCAGATATCTATTATAAGATGAAAGGAATGGATAGGAATCATGCAAAAGAGCTCTTTTGTAGCCATGCATTCTGCAGACGGGATCCACCAAGTGCATATGAGAAATTGGTTGAAAGCTTCACGAAATTTTGAGGAGGTTTACCCATCTCTCTCATAGTTTTGGGTGCCCATGTTTATTGTAGGGATGAGTATTATTGGAAGTTAGAATTAGAAAAAGTTAAGAAAATTCAACCTAAGGATATAATGGAGAGACTTAAAATTAGCTACGATGGTCTAGACAAATAGGAGAAGCAAATATTTATAGATATAGTTTGTCTTTTCAGTAAGAAATAAACATTTGAAATGGAAAGTAAAGATATATTGATCTGGAATATGTCTGGTTGGAGCATTGAACATGCAGTTCAAACCCTCCAAGATAAGTGCCTAGTTGACTTGAGAGAAAATTATCACTACCCGCACTTTGAAATGCACGATCACCTCCGCGATCTGGGAAGACAAATGGTAGATGAGTTGGGCCCTCCTCAATTGTGGAGACTAAACATTCTTAGATCTATGGTGTGCTTCTTTGCTTTCTTGAAATTAGAACTATAGAAAGCTTTTGAAAAAACATTTTAGTGTGTTCTTATAATTTTTTTCTACGAAACCACACAGTTAACATGATCCTTATATGTAGGAACCAAAAGGATTTAAACAAATCCTAGCAGAAACAAAGGGCAGATGTTTCCATTCATTATGGGATTCATCCCTCTATACTAGAATTACTTATAACTATTTTCTACAAAACCACATAGTTAATCCTGATCCTTATATTTAGGAACCAAAAAGATTTAAACAAATCCTAGTAGAAATAAAGGGTAGGTGTTCCATTTGTTCTAAGATTCATCCCCCTATACCAGGATTACTTATTTTATTAGTTTAAATGACTCTTCTAAGATTGAACTCTTGTGGCTTGAAATTAATAAAAATGGTGGCAATCTAAAAAAATTCCTTCATGGATTCCTCAATGAAAATTGCACTTGAGGAAGTTTGTGTTAGTTTTCTTTGATGATATTTTGATCTATACCAAAATATGGGAAAAACATTGAAGCACTTGGATATAGTCTTGGGAATTCTAGAACAACAATCTCTCTTTGCTAAGATGTTCAAATGTGAGTTGGGGTCAACAAAGATATTGTATTTGGGACATGTCATAGTGTTAAAGGAGTTCAAGTTGGTCAACAAAAGATTCAAGCCATTCTAAATTGGCCTCCTCTCACAAATTTGTCCTAGCTAAGAAGATTTTTTGGACTATGTAGCTACTACTAGAGGTTTTTTTTTGCTTTTGGGGATTTGGTTTGATGCCATCAAGAAATAAAATAAAATCATTTTTTCTCTCTTCCATAGAAGAAAAATATTGCGTTATGGGTGGGAATGTCTGTGAGGTGATATGGTTACCTTACATTTTGATATGCATGGATGTTCATAAGACATGTCCTCCAACTTTGTTCTACAATAATAAAATTATTTTAGATCTTTTTTTAATCATATTTTTATGAGCACATGAAATATATAAAAAATCAATGTCACTTCATCTATGAACATGTCAAATAGAAAAATATCTAGCTCCAAGATTGTTCCACTCAAGAGCAATGCACTCATATATTTATCAAATCTCTTACTATAGTAAATTTTTAAACTTTCTGAACTTTCTTAATTTGTTCTCTTGAGAATATGGTGTAATAATGAGGATTATATTAATATTATATTATCACATCATTATATTACATTGTTAATAATAATAAAACCTTATAATCAACAAAAAAAAAATTTGATGGTTGATTAGTTTTCTCTTCTAGAATTAATTTCATATCATATTAAATCATTTCATATAATTTCATATAATAGTACGAATTCTTCAGTCTTTTACACTATCAATTAATAAAGGGACTGCATAAACATGTGCGAACATGGAAAAAAGATTAAGTGATAGATGCATAGAAAGATAATGTAATGAGTTAAGTGGATAACATAAAACAAAATAGTAGACTTTACATAAGATTATATAATTTATAATATATTTAAGTATCAAAACACTCTTAAAAAATTAAGAAATTAGATAAAAATAGCATAAATACCTAAATGCGATTGGACCCACAATATTCTTCTTCCTCCTCAATTATGTAGTGCAAAGATATTTAACTCGTTTGTGCGGGGCAGCTGGTAACCCTTCGCATATTTTCTTACGTTTCTCTGCAAACATTACCTAGCTATTGTTGTATATTTTTATCAAATCCAGCGTACTCTGCTTTAGAAAGTTTAATATATTTTGCAATTCTAGTCCTGCATTCATGGCTTCCTCCTCATCTCCTCAGGAAAGATCGATTGCCTCTCCTAAACTATATGATGCATTCATCAGCCACCGAGGCCCTGACGTCAAAGACACCCTTGCTAAACAACTCTATGACCACCTGAAGGCTAGACATTGCCGGGCATTTCTAGACCGTGAAGAGATAGAAGGGGGGATTCTATTCCTTTTGCAATTCGCAATGGCATATGCTCGTCTCTTGTGCAAATTGTCATTTTCTCCAAAGGATATGCAGTGTCCTCTTGGTGTTTGAATGAGCTTGTTCTTATGTTACAACAAACTCACGCCCTGTTTATTCCTGTGTTCTACGATGTGGAACCTTGGGAGCTTCGTCACATCGAGAACGACAAGTCTCAGTATGCTGTGGCGTTTTCTGATTATCGAAGTAAAGGCAGGAATATTGATAAGTTGGATGAATGGAAAAAGGCCCTCGTATCTTATGCAGATATTTCTGGTTATGAACTTAGCCAGCATGAAGAGTAAGAGTACTATCATTTGTTTCATATGGATTACGATTCATCATGTTTTACCTTTTTCTCCGGTACATGACATTCAATCTACCATTGTGGAATGACTTTCTAAAGAGATTTTTGGTTTTGGCTTTCAGCAATTTGTGTGAAAATATTGTCTCTCGTGTGCTACAAGAAGTGCAAGAAAGGAAAAATAGAATACCGTTAGATGTTGCGAAATATCCGGTTGGACTCGCTGAACTCGTTGATGATTTTGAAAGAAATTGTTCAGAGACAACGAGGGACAAGATCACGAGAGTAGGGATCTTTGGACTTGGCGGGTCTAGCAAGACTACTCTGGCAAAAGAATTGTTTAACAGGAAGAGTTCAGGCTACCATGCATCATGTTTCCTCTCTGATGTGAGAGAATCGCATGCCAAAGGTGAATTGCACTGCTTGCAAAGTCGGCTCTTACAAGATCTTTTCCCTAAAGATCAATAATTAAAGCTCTAGAGATTAGGAGTGTGGACCAAGGAATCGGTGAGCTGAAGAATCATCTGGGAAGGATAAGTCATTTGAATTACCTTATAATCCTAGATGATATCGATCATGAGGACCAGTTGGACGCCCTATTACCTGAACATAAGCTGAGCTCTGGTAGCCTGGTAATTATTACAACCCGTGACCAAAGTGTGTTAAGGGTTGCTGATGTCAGCAGCCGTTATATGATGAAGGGAATGGATCAAGATCATGCTAAAGAGCTCTTCTATAGCTATGCTTTCCGCGGACGGGATCCGCCCAATGCATATGAGAAATTGGTTGAAAGCTTCGTGAAATTTTGTGGAGGTTTACCCCTCTCTCTCATAGTTTTGGGCGCCCATGTTTATTGTAGGGATGAGTATTATTGGAAGTTAGAATTGGAAAAAGTTTAGAAAATTCAGCCTAAGGATATAATGGAGAGACTTAAAATTAGCTTTGATGGTCTGGACAGAGAGGAGACGCAGATATTTATGGATATGGCTTGTCTTTTCAGTAAGAAAGAAACATTTGAAATGAGAAGTAAAGCTATATTAATCTGGAATATGTACGGTTGGAGCGCTGAACATGCAATTCAAACCCTGCAAGATAAGTGCCTAGTTGAAATGCGGGAAGAAGAACATCACTACCCGCGCTTTGAAATGCACGATCACCTCCGCGATCTGGGAAGACATATGGCAGATGAGTTGGGCCCTCCTCGACTGTGGAGACCAGACATTCTTAGATCTATGGTGTGCTTCTTTACTTTCTTGAAATTAGAACTATTGAAAGCTTTTGAAAAAACATTTCAATTTATTTTCTTATAAAAAATTTCTAGCAAAACCACAGAGTTAACCCTGATACTTATGTGTAGGAACCAAAAGGATTTAAACAAATCCTAGCAGAAACAAAGGGCAGGTGTTTCCATTCGTTCTGGTATTCATCCATAGTTCCACGGAGTTTCCTGACGGGGACGCGTCTCGGGGACGGGGGGACAAGGGGTCTAAGTTTGGGGACGGCGGGGGGACGGCGGCAAGGGGCAGCGGGGGGGCGGTGCTGATATACATATGGTACTTGAATAACTAGTTATAAAAAGATGTTTAAGAATAACATTTTAAATTCAACTTTGGAAAATTAGAAAAATTGCAAATACCAACATTTTAAACAATTGAATACTATTACTAAACGACTAAAAGTATATAAAATATTAAAATTTGCAAATGAAATTGTCGAATTTGAGATTTCTATTATATGAATATCGAAAATATGACATGTCACATCATAATATCATATCATAAAGATGATTACAATGAGTAGAATGATACATTGATATCAAAATAAGTACAAAATGCAAAACTGTAGTTAAGGGAGGCCTCTAATCATCCCCAAACTTACTCTTTCACTCACTCTTCTCACTGGTTTTCCTCTTCTTCGCCTAGCTGTGGCAAAACATCAAATGGCATATGCGAGCAAAAAAATGAAGAATGAGAGTGTTTTGTTTAGCTTATGAATTTTAGAAGGGTCCGACAAGCCCTTAGGGTTTGGCCCAAGGCTTACATTCCAAAAAAATTGAAAGAAATTTTTTTTAAAATTGCTTTTTTGGACATCCCACCGCAAGGGACGCCTGGGGGTCTCCGAGACGCTTGAGGGACGGCTAGAAGTCCCCGAGACGTCTCGGGGACGTCCAGTAGTCCCTCAAGCGTTTCCTCGGAGTTTCCCAAGTCCCGGCGGCGGTGGGGGGACGGCGGGGGGACATTTCTCAGCCGTCCCCAAGTCTCTAAAACGTCCAGAACGGGGGGACGCGTCCCCGTGGAACACTGGATTCATCCCTCTATACCGGAATTACATATTTTATTAGTTTAAATGACTCTTCTGAGACTTAACTCCTGTGGCTTGAAATTAATAATTGTGGTGGCAATTTTAAAAAAATTCCTTCATTGATTCCTCTACGAAAACTGCACTATTTATCTGTTAAACGCATGGAAGAATTGTGGAGCACTTTTCAGCAACAAGTGATCAATACCCAGGTATTTCCCGATTCTTTCCTAGAAATTGAATCTTCCTTGACGTAAGAATATACATTTCAGATTACTTGTTTGGCGAAGATTATTTACTAATGAGAAATAATTGGTGTTTTGCGATTAATTGTCAATGCCCGGCTAGTTTCGAGTTGAGAATGCTCAAGATTTTCGATTCATCGTTGAAAAATCTTCCAGATTTAATAGGAATGTTCAGTCATTTGAAAAAATTAGACATCGATAGATCCTTCGAGAAGAGGGAAACAAAGTCCTTGCAATCACTTAAACTAAGTAATCTTAGATCATCGGAATTGTGGAATGGCGGCGTGAGCGTCTCTTTTAGTAGGATTTGGAATCTGAGTGAGGCTTCTAAAAGTAGCCGCATGAATAGTCTTGAATCCATGTGTTTGCAATTTTCCAAATATATCAAAGTTGCTAATTAGTGGAGAGATTTGTCCGAGACTTCGATCATTGAAAGTTCAACAGTTGTGGAATCTTAATGAAATGGACTTAAAGCAGTTAGACAGGCTGAATACTCTTGTAGTGGGGGAATGTTCCAAATTGGAAAGAATATCAGGGATATCTTCTCTAACAGGGCTTCAGTCTCTTGCAGTGAAGGATTGTCCCAAGTTGGAAACAGTATCAGGAATATCTTCTCTAACAGGGCTTCCGCCTCTTAGAGTGTACTGTTGTCGCAATTTGGAAGCAATATCAGGGTTATCTTCCCAAATAGGGCTTCGAGAGTTATGCATATGCGAATGTGAAGGATTGAAATCGTTGTCGCGCCTTGGACATCTGCATTGTCTGGAGCGAATGCACATTGAAGAATGTCATCAGCTACGCAGCATAGAAGGTCTGGAGGAGTTGCAAGGATTGAAAAGTCTGGGAATTGACGTGCTTGACAATGGGGACGCAAGTGTATGGAATTTCATTTATGGACTGAGGGTACCACCTCTTTTCTCAACGCAAACAATTGATTTTGAATTGAATGCAACTTTATCTATTCTGAAATCTATTCTGAAATCTGAATTTGATGATTTTATCTTTTGTGTTTGTGAGAAAGAGAAAGCTCCACTTTTAAGTTGTGCTTTTTAAAAATTTACAGTGGGAAAATTCACCGTCCAACAATTCATAGTCATGAAAAATTCATTTCAATTCACTGTCAAAAATATGAATGCAATGAATTCTCTGTGGTGGTGAATTTTTCAAGAGATGAAAAATTCATGATGATGAATTGTTGACAGTGAATTTTCATGACGATGAAGCCGTTTCTATCAATTATTTAATGTTTTTGCCACTTTACACTGATATTTTAAATGTTTCAGAGGCTGCCGTCAGAGTATACCATTTTAAGAGGGAAGCCGGTGGATGGAGCATCCTTCAGATTGAATCACAATTTATTTTCTGAGGTAATCAATGCCGAAGCAGTCGCTGAGTTTAAGAGAGGCAGTGATTTATCGCTGGAGATGAGAAGCTCATCAAATGCAGTAACAATATACGCCTCGATTATTTGCGGAAAGAACTTCTCCTGTGGGATGAACCTAAATGGTGGCCGTTTTCCTTTTTCCGATGGACATGAAGGAGAATGGATGGTTATAGCTCTACTCACCACGCATGTTGTTATTTTGGCATACATGGTGTCACAATAGTGAAGGGGTTCAACCGTTCAAGGCCACGGTCAACGAAGGGGAAGAAGAGCAAGCTTTAACTTTATTGCAAAGAATTGTAAACCGATCATTCCAACAAACTATGGTATGAAAGCGAAAGTACGAGTGCGATAAATTTGGTTATTCACTTTGGGTGTTGAAAAGCTTTTGTGATTTTGTTTCATGAAAGTCTTTGATTTGTAACATTTGATGTATGGAGTTCTCGTAAGTACATATATTGAATATCAATGTTTTCTTATTGTTATTGAATGCTCTTTTTTTTCAAATCAAAGCAAATCAAGTCCTAAAGATTCAATCCGCTCTTATCCTAGGCCTATTTCATCAAAATTCATTGTAAAGCATAACTACAATACTAGTAAAGAACTGTGTGATCATTTAAGAAAGATTTATGGAGATATGCCCAAGAGAAGTGACCGTATACTTTGTTTGAGTTCATTTCTAGAGTGGATGCAGCGGGAGATTATGAAATTCTGAGTTCACATGTACGTATTTCCTCGAGTCTCTTCCAAGCACGTTAAAGAATTTTGTTGGTTATAACAAAAATAGATTTTCAATTTACATCCACAGCTTTGCTCCGGGAAGAAAATACAAGCAACAAATCCTGGTGCCCATGATGCCCAGATTATAGAATCAGTTTTCAGAACTCTTCTCAAAAAACTTCAATGGAAAGAATTGTCAACATCAAGTAACTATTCAAGACAGAAGGCACAACTATGCAACTATTTAAAGCACCAGCAAGCATATACAATGGAGACACAGTTTGCAAAAGCAAAACATACTCTTCAATAGAGATATTTCGTGGCCCCAAAGAGTGGCCTTGAATTTTCTCAGTACGTGATAGAGAATAAACTTAGAAGCCTTCTACAGTTAACTGTTTTCCTGCAATGTATATATTTTTTAAAAATACGTCATGTGAAAAATTATATTACATGCATATTGCCACAGGAAATAAAATCCTTTAAGAAGCTGGGAACTTCGAACCCTACCCCAGAAGCAGCTAAATCTCTCCTAAAACAGAAGTTGCTCCAAGCTGTTTGGGAAAAAACTGTATTGGCTAAAATCTCTCCTAAAACAGAAGTTGCTCCAAGCTTTTTGGGAAAAAACTGTATTAGCTAAAATCTCTCCTAAAACAGAAGCTGCTCCAAGTTTTCTGGGAAAGGGCTATTACCCATCACAAGTGCAAGAGATTCCTTGGCCAAAAGGAAGCCTGCTGATGTTACTAACAATTCCATCACATAAACGAAGAAGAATACACAGCACTTGGGAACCTCTGTTTCTCTCCAAATCAGTGGAGGCCAAGTTAGAAAATCATCGATATTCTTTCTTCAATTGTGTTATTTCATCGATCTATGGAGAAGAGATGAACCTGAAATTTTCTCAGTGTCACAGAACAAATTTAACAGTCTTGAGCCATAAAACGGCTTCAAGGGATGTATCAGCTCTAAGGTTTCAAGAGTCTCCTGAGAAATTTTACACTACATGCATACTATCACTTTATATCTTTTCTGGAGATGCACCAATCTTTCAAACCCACTTCAGCGCAGCTATAATATCCCTTCACATGTTCCACGGTTCCTTGTCCCTCACACCTAAAATCGTTACACCAATAACAACAAATATACAAAGAAGAGTAAACAAAGTTCGGTAAGCTGTGCCCCTCTCTCTCTCTCTCTCTGTCACAACACCACGAGTATATGTACCAAGAAGAATATACACAAGTTGGAAGCTTCTTTTGCATTAAAATGATTTCATGGGATATGTCAGCTCTTCTATAGGATTTCAAAAGTCTCCCTCTAGAATTTAGAGTAACTGGAATTATGAGAAATTTTAGACTACATACTGCCACTTGACAAAATAAATCTTTTCAAAAGATGCTGAAAATTTTCAGTGATACACCAGCATAAACTAGACAGGCCACTCCTAAACAGTAGCTTCTCCTAGCTTTTTTACAAATTCCTTGACCAAAAGGAACCCATTCCTACTAAAATTATCACAATACCAACAAACCATAGAAGAATCTACAAAACTTGCAAAGCTTTACTTTTCTCGAAGTCACAACAATACCGTTACATATTCAAAGCAATATATAAGAACTGTGAGAAGCCCCACTTTCACTCAAACTCACCAGATTTTCAATAACAGTACTTACAAAAAAAAAAGTATTTAAAGAAGTTGGAGAGCTGTATTTTTGTTTAACTCAGCAGAGGCTAAGAAAGAAAAGCAAGAACATATTTTTTCAGCAGTACCATGTAGCGATTGGGCGGAGGAATCTTTGGTTTTCTCACAAGGAATCATTTACTGGGACCCAAAATTTAGCATAATTATTCCCTACAGATTATATGAAAAATTTTAACCCACATGGCTGAGAGAAATTCATGTTTGCTAACGTTTAAACCATACTGGCACTTGAACAATCAAGTATCTACAAACGACGGAAGGCTCTTCTTTTCTCAAAGTCAGCCGAGGTTAAGCTTGAAAATAAAAATTTTACCTCTTTCCTAGCTTTATTTAGTTGTTCCATAGTGGCGCACATTAATATTTCTAAGCACTCCCAATTAAATTAAGAGGCCTTTTGCATGTAAAAATTTCTCCCAAAATGCTCAAGAGTAAATTAGAAGCTTTTGCAAGAAATGTTGGAAAATGAGGGGTTAGCAAGAGGGCCGATAGTTCATTGATAGCGCACCCACAAATGTGGAGGTCATAGGCTCGAATCCTAACGGATCCATTTTTGTTTTCTAATGATGCACATAACTGAAGGGGTTTTTGCTCCACAAATGTCATTCGAAAGTCACACAGATTTCAATTAGTTAAGTGCCTCAAAGCAATTTCTTTTCTTTTCTTTTCTCCATATAATTATTGTTCAAAAAGCGCGCGGAGCAAAAATGTTGGAAGTACTCAAGATAGGAATCCTTGTGAAATAATATCAGAGATTCAGAAGATTCATTGTACATTTGAAGATTTTTGAGGAAAGGGTTAAAAGGAGCTGAGTAAGACAGATGGCAGTTGTTTGATTAAATGATCGGAGGAGCTTTGACCGTTGGATGCATTTAAAGGTTTTGGGACAAATTAATGAACATTTTCTTTGTTTTCTAATCACAATGAGCATTATGGGGGTGAATGAAAGCAATTAGAATAACAAACATCGTTAGTTGATTGTTAGAGTTGTTGGAAAACAGTTAACATTGTTAGTTAATTGTTAGAAGTTGTTGATAGGAAATGAGGTTGATTCAGTTTTGATCCATTTGTATTTCCTTCCACAAATGGATACACGGAGAATTGGAGAGCCTTAAATAAAATTTGTTACATTGACATTGTTGGATGATGGCTGTTTGTAAATATCTTCAAGAAAATCTGAAAACGTGCACCGAGAAATTCTTTTTGAAAGACTCGGGATAGGAATGCTTGTGAAATAATATCAGAAGACTCATTGTACATTTGAAGATTATTGAGTAGAGGATTGCAAAATTTAAGGATTAAGCCACTGAGGAAGACAGATGGTAGTTGTTTGAATAAAGATCAGAGGAGCTTTGGCCGTTGTATGCATTCTGAAGGTTATGGTACAAATTAATGAACATTTTCTTTATTTTTTTAATCACAATGTGCATTATGGGGATGAATGAAAGCAATTATAATAATGAACATTGCTAGTTAATTGTTAGGAGTTGTTAAAAGACAGTTGACATTGTTAGTTAATTGTTAGAAGCTGTTGATAAGAAATTGGTTTGATTTGGTTGTGATCCATTTGTATAAATCTCTCCATTTCCTTCCATAAATGAATAGACGGAGATTTGGAGAGCCTTCCTTAAAATTGGTTGCACTGTCATTGTTGTTGGATGATCTGCAGATCATCACTATATTGTTCGGCAGTTCGTAAATACCAGCTCACCGTATCAGCGCACTATATTGTTTAAGAGGCCTTTTGCAGGAAAAGGTTTAATGGACTATGTCAGCTCACTGCATGTTGTCACCTAGCAATTAAATCTCTTTACAATTGCTGCATACTTTCAGCCCTGTCAAGAAGCAGCTAAAAATCGCCATCCTCAACTCTTAAAAAAACCTATAGACCTATTACAGCTATATATACAATTGGAAAATGAAAGATATTTTTAAGCTTGCTTGAACTTCTAACAGTCACTCCTATTCTTTGCTGCAAATTTGGATACCAAATCCTATTTATTTCAAGTCCACCAAGAGAAATAACATTTGAAGTTTGAAAGGCACAACTGGATTAGGAACAAAATGAAAACAGTGGGTATAATGCGGATCAAGCCAACGACATTTAAAGGTAATGGGTTAAAGAGCATCTTGATCCTTGACTCACGATGTTCAAACACAACCCATCTTATAGCACATCCATGTTCAAAGGACAGCTTTTGTCTGCAAATCTTAGCATAAAAACCACATAAATCTTAACATAATCAGCGCCAGAAAGACACCATATGGTCCCTGAAAAAATGTGTATTTTTGACTATCCAGGTGATACAACGTGTTCTGTTTTCTGATAACATATGCCATTATCACCTATATACAAGTAGCATGGAGCTCCTCCTTATCACCATTGTTATGCATAACAATATACAAGCTGTTTCCAGGAAATTTCGGTGGCAAGCTGTCTGTATTCTGAACAAACAACCAAGTTATATGGAGGTTCTTATCATTCATTGCTCTGTATGACAATGTAACATTACTATGGGCATCAGGCAAATTCACTGCCAGCAATTCACCGTCGGAAAATACACTCAAACAATCCACTGCTGGAAAATTCACCACCAGCAATTCACCCCCATGGAAAATTAATTGCAAACTTTTAATGCGATGAATTTTCTGTGGCGACGGTGAACTGCTGGTGGTGAATTTTCCTTGAGCTGAATTGTTGATTGAATTTTTCAGCAGTGAATTGCTGGCAGTGTTAAGGATTAAGATTGTCTAAAAAATGGTAGAATGTTTCTAGAGTCTTCCATAAGCTAGAACATTCCTGGAACTGTTCTAGAAAATAACATTCTAAGTGCTGTTGTTAAAAAAGAACATTCCAGGTTTTAGAATTATCTAGAAAACTAGAAGCTTCCAAGCTTCAAGGACATTGTAGCTATATATATGTGATTGTAGAGAGCTGATGGGTACAGCATCTGGATTGTTGGTAGACACAACATTCAGATAGCTGCTAGACACAACATTCAGATAGCTGCTAGACACAACATTTTGGACATTCAGATAGCTGCTAGACACAACATTCAGATAGCTGCTAGACACAACATTTTGGATATAATATGCAAGCTAGAAAAATATAATTTTCTGAGTGATTCAACTCTGTTTTGCCCTGTGTTTTCTCTGTTCATTGTTGTTATGTTTTCTCTGTTCATTGTTGTTATGTTTTTGCCCTGATATTCCTTGTTGATATGATGTTTCTAGTGGTGTATGTAACCTGTGTCTAGTGAAAGTGATAGCAAATAATCTGTTTCTAGTGAACGTAATAGCAGACAAGAAGCTTCTAATAAGTTGATACTTAAAGTAATTAACCCATTACCTTTATGCATTTTTTAAATTTAATGCTCATGCAAATGTTATAACCTTCTAATTGCAGGAATTTCTTATAACAGCTAAAAGATACAATGAAATAAGTCAGAAATAAAAAATTAGACAACTCACCCAAAAAATACTGGTATGGAGCTCCTTACTAACATTGTGGTACTGTTTGTGAGTTGTTTCCCGTGAGTTGAGCAGGTAAATTCTCTGCTCTCTGTTTTCTGGTTTTGGTCAAGCATATAGCATGTTACTGCCATAGACTGAACATCCAAGTTGTATGGAATTTCTTAACCCCATTCAAATATGACAGTGCGACAGCACGGAAGCTGTTTACCGTGAATGTGACAGTGAAAAGCTATTTCTAGTAAGTGTACGAAAGCTGTTTTCTTTAGGAACTTTTGAATTTCAATCATGATGCAAGAGTTATAAACTTCTGACCCGGAACTCCCTGGGACAACAAATAAAAATGCAGAATGGAATAAATCCGTACAAGAAATAGATGCTATACACAAAATATTGCGGGAGAAAAACCTGCATTTCATCTTGAATTACACCTCTTTTTGGCTTGATAAACACCTCAACCGTTAAATACGGCAGCTTCCATTATAAAAGATGCTGTTCTAAAAATTATTCAAGTGAATGGAACCATCTTTGTTTTATATCATTATCCTCATAAAAGAATTGATTGCCAACTTAACTTTACCTACTTCACCTTCAGTACACATAAAAATGTGATGAATTCATAGCATATTAGAATATCCAAATAAGAAGAGCATTCATTGAATACTAGAATATTCTATAGCATTTCTTTGAGGAACAAGGTACATGTACAGAGGACATCTGGCTTCACCATCATGAAATAATATAACATTTATATTTGTTATAAGAAACTGGACCTTTGCAGATCGACACACAAAAAAAATAAATTACAAACAATTCCCAGTGGCCCTGGAAGTTCAAACCAACCTGATATGTTATTGATTTCCATTTACCATGTCATTACGAAATAAATTGTTCTTGTACATTGATATCAAATTGGAAGTTACAATCAAAGATAATCAAATAATCAGCTAACCGAGAGCACAGATAACCACAACCAGAAGCAGCTAATTATGCTGCTGAATGAAGAGGACCAATTCTAAAACAGTACTTTAAGTGGAAACTTAAAGGCATAGACGCATGTAATACAGTACTAGCAACTAAAATCGCAAAATTATTAGTCAAAAGCTAGTATTACAATGCAACAAAATCAAATAGGACAAAATAGAGAACACTGCACTTATTGTCAATGGAGACCGCTTCAAGCCTCAACCTTCTCTACCTTGAGGGGCTTAACAATTTCCCAAGTGAAGTCGGGGTCATCTCTTCCAAAGTGGCCATAGGCAGCAGTTTTCTGGAACCTGTGATTTCCACCCCTCTTCAAATCCAGGTTGATCGCAATCATGCCAGGTCTGAAATCAAAGGTCTCCTTGATGATGTTGAGGATTTCTTTGTCAGGGATCCTGCCTGTTCCATACGTATCCACAAAGACGGAGAGAGGCTCTGGCACCCCAATGGCATAAGAAACCTGCACGATGCATCGCCTTGCAAGGCCAGCTGCCACAACACTCTTTGCAGCCTGTCTAACTATGTATGCTCCACTACGATCCACCTTGGTTGGATCCTTGCCAGAGAATGCTCCTCCTCCATGAGCTCCCCACCCTCCATATGTGTCAATGATAATCTTCCTGCCAGTGAGGCCGGCATCCCCATGGGGTCCTCCTATCACAAATCTCCCTGATGGATTCAAGTGGAAGATGGTGTTCTCATCAAGGTACTTCTCTGGGATCACAGGTTTGATGACATGCTCCTTGAGATCAGCAGCAATCTGGTCGTTGGTGACGGTCTCATCATGCTGAGTGGAGATGAGAACAGTGTGCACACGTTCAGGAACCCTGGCACCTCCTTCATTTCTGTACTCAATGGTGACCTGGGTCTTGCCATCGGGCCTCAGCCATGGGCAAGTACCATCCTTTCTGACCTCGGTA
>VDFB02144511.1:0-74567 GCA_007258455.2 Sequoia sempervirens | reverse complement strand
GATGCATATGTTCTTTGTTTAGGGAATGCTGATTTCTTTGCCGTAGAATATGAACTTAAGACAATCAGTTAATGGAGAAAGATTGCTAGTACAGATATGGGCTACAAATTTGTCCTGTAATAAGGAAAGCACAAGTTATGTGCAATTTGATAATTGTTTTACTACAAGATTGAGGGCTAGATTGATGGTAAATGTACCTAGGATCCCTCAGGAACTGCATGATTTCCTTCAGTCGAAGGAGAGGAAACCAGAATTGAGGGTTTTACATAACTGGGGTGACATTATCCCATATCTAGTTAGCATTGTCCTGAGAATATATGGATTTCAAGGAACCCTCACATACTGCCATACAATGTGCCACCAGGACTAGGATTTGCAGTAGTTATGTGGCAAATGGGGTGTATTCATGAAGATAACCTAACTGGAAAGGGGAAGGGAACATTATTCCCTGATTAAATACAGTAGTGTCTGACTTCACATTTTCAAAGGGAGGATGGACACATTTTGACAAATTCTTTGTTGGATTACTATATGAGTATTTGGTCCAAGGCGCATGTTACATCCCCGAAGGTTTTTTCAGCTCTTTCTCTAATAAGAATAAAAGGTGGCAAATCATTACGAGTTTAATTCTCCTTGAGGACCCGATCAACACCTTGATTTTAAATAGACAGGAATTGAACAAGGAAAGTGGATAAATTTTATGGGTAGTTACAATCGGATATTGTGCATGAAATGGATCCTGAATGTGATGATCCATTGATGGGAATTCACTCCATACCGGTTATAAATTGACTTTTAATGAAGAATTTCAAGGAGATAATGGACACCTTGACAACCAAAAAGATAAATTTAAGGCTAAGTCTGGATATGCAAGGACAAAGTGATATGCCAATTGAAACAAGGCCAGTATGTCAGCCTACAGAAAGGCGGCCCATCTATAGGAGGAAAAGGGATACTGGAGAGAGAGAGAGAGAGACAAAACAAAGCCCAAAAAGACCAGAATGGAGCAAAAACTAGGGGTGCCCATTTTGAATGGGGCGATGTGTGAAAAGTTCACAATAGTAAGGCGCTACCATTTGGCGAAGATTCTATTGAAATTAATGCAATATTGAAAGTAACTCAAACACCAAGAATGTGGACTCAAACTCGGGATGGATGAGGTGCTAACATATGGTGTTGAGGGTCTAATGCAATACAATGAAGACTGTACAGTGGCTAGTCTCTTCCACTATGAGTGGGAAAAAAATGTAACTTAGCAAGAAATAGAAATGGTTGAACAAAACTACTATAACAACCTTACAATAAGAAGAGTTTCCTGCCAAGAACACTGAATTAGTGATATATCAATATTGTGATGAAGTATAATGTTTTTCCCAATGCTCGACAAGATTACAAGACTCAAACCCAACTCCTAAAGCAAACTCCCACAATCTGATATGACTGAACATGGACTGAAAATGCATAACCAACAATATATAACCCAACTAAAATGCTCGTAACTCACACTAGACTCAACCAAATGACTCCAAATCAAATGCATTAGCTTTCTATGATGAGGGCACCCAAGTTACATCAAAGAAGCCACTTGAAAGGTCTAATATTATTTTGCACGCATCCCAATGCAGCTCCAAAGAGGTACGACCTGCAAGAAGGGGCGATTTCACTAGGAAAAATCATAAACTTAACAATAAAATCTAGAAATTTGCACAAAGGGTCGCCTCAAACAGCTAATCACTCCTAGCCACTACCCAGAACCATATCATTTTGTTTTTTGACTTATGAGCATAAAGGACTTTCAGCTAAACTAAACCAGCAACTCCAAAAACTAA
Organism: Sequoia sempervirens; assembly: GCA_007258455.2. Taxonomy (NCBI): domain Eukaryota; kingdom Viridiplantae; phylum Streptophyta; class Pinopsida; order Cupressales; family Cupressaceae; genus Sequoia; species Sequoia sempervirens. The sequence continues at coordinate 72,738 of VDFB02144511.1, read as the reverse complement.
TTAAAATGAAAGAACTCAACTACATATGCTCAAATGACTCAACTACCACTAATATCTCAACTAGTTGCTATCTTTCAAGCAAGAAGTTTTAAGCCAAAGCTAGGAGGTATGCATTCCTCGAAGCAGTCTCTCACTATTCTGGCAGCATAACATTGTAATTTCCATGGATGAGAAATGAAGAACAAGTGACTCCCTTTTATAGATTTTTGATGATCTTCTAGAAGGCTCTAGAAAGTGTGCCCAAATTCAAATTTCAAGTTGACTTCAATTTTCCCCTTCAAATGGAATCCAAATTCAAATGCAATTTCATTACTTCTCCAAGTTGCCCTTTTCCAAGAATGAAGTAATTCTTTTAATAAAATAATGCTCCTCTCCAAATTGGCGTCCATTTCCCAAGGTGACATTTTCACTTTAGAAATATCAAAAATAACTCCTCATGAGGCGTCCACCCCTCAAGTTCCCCCTTTTTAAAAACAACTTGAAGTTGTGATGCTAAGCTAACGGGATAAAGTGAAAATATAACATTATTAATTTAAAATAACTCTTCTCACCCAAAAATTGCATCATAAAGCCAAAAATCAGCATTTCCACTGAACTGCCTAAAGAGGAAAGCCAACTATACTGAGGCCAATCAGGACCACTGCCAAAAATGTAATTTACTAAAAATAGTAAATTCAGCAAGTTGCTTGGATCAATGTACAAACTAAACCATTGCGAAGCTCTCTAAAAACCCAGAAAGAATCCGCGATCCAAAATCTCAAACTCCAAGATGTAGTCATCGTAACTTACTAAAAATAGTAAGTCCGGAAAGGTTGCCCGACGCAGTTGCATGTCATACCTCTGCGAAGCTTTCTGAAAACCCAGAAGGAATCTAGAATCCAAACAACCAAACTTCAAAATGCAAACCCCCAAATCTTCAAAAGAAACCACCAAGCAGCTGGAAACCCTAATTATGCCTCTGACTCGCCGAAATCACACCGGAGATAGGCTATCAATCATTGGAAAGTGTAGTGCTAAAAATGGGGACGTTACAATCTGGGTTTGATCCAAGTTTGGCCTTGGCCTAGCCATATGGTTCAGGCCACACTTGGGGAGAATCTAGAGGACTTCCAAAAAAGTTGCATTAAAAAAAAAGCCACTTGCACCCCCTGCAACACCCCCCCTTAAGAAAAGGTAACCTAACCCACCAAAAGTAAAGTTTCTGAAGGATTTGAAGCTTGGTTGAAAGTGTTAACATTATGAAAAATGACATGCACCTGATGGAAAAACAATTTAAAAAAAAAAAATTGTTTTGGGCTACACTGGCTAGAAAAGCAATGTTTTTCGAGTTTTTTCCAATTAGATCTCGAGTAATTGAATTCCATTTACAATTTTCATTTGCTGAGTCGATTCAGATTCCAAGTAATGCTACTCTGATATAAACCATTTTGATTTATCTTTAGCATTTATGATTTATCCTTGACATAGCTATAAATTCGTCTTTGTCTGCCCTTGATAAAATCCATTAGTGTTTTTGTACAAAACTGAAATAGCAGCTCCAAATGCAAGGTCTCTTTGGGGAGTAACTCCCCAAAACTACTTCAATTTTCTTTCCTCTTAGCTCACTTTGCAGCCTTTTTTCAATATTAAATGTAGAGAAGGTAACAAACTAAAAATAAAAATGGAGAAACGATGTGAAAAGCTTATCTCAGTAATCTTCCTCATCGGTAGAACCTACCTTAAAGTTTTTTTTTTTATCATCTGAGGGCTCATCAAAGAAAGGTGTGAAAAGTATGGTCAAGTTATAAGGAAAAAACAAATCTAAATGGCCTATTAGTACAATTTCCGTATCTTGATGAAATTTTATTCAATCCCTGATTTTAAGAAATTTGTTACTAATGTTTATCCGTGTTAAAAAGATATTGTCCTGGGTTATTGTGTTCTTTTTGCCATAGATATGCACCTCCTGCATATGAAAGGATGCTTGCTTTTTCTTCTACATTGAAGGCATTCCAACTGTCAAAAGTTTTCTCTTTCTCCAGCATTGTTTATCTCATATTTTTGTCTACATCTGCCCCATTCGTGTTCTTCAAATCTCTTGCATACTTATATTTTGATAGTGGTGGATCTCACATCCACAAGTCATTCAAACTCATATACAAAATATGAAACACTGAAAAAAAAACACACATAGAAATTTAACTCATAACTGTGCTGCTGCACCTCATTCCATTGCTTCCTCAATTGCTTATACAAAAATGGTTTACATCTGTCTCTTATATAGAGGACTTAGAAATATAGGGATGAATCTAGAAACTACTTAATAGAAACATCTAGAAAATTATTATAGTCGGCCGACCTTACAACACAAATAAAATATTCATCATAAGAAGATTCGAGAATATAGTAGAAATTACCTATTTCCAACACTCCCCCCTAATTTATACTATCAACTAATTACATCAATAATTACAATACTACATCACATAGATTATTCTAGAAAAATCTAGTATCGAGGTTTTCCTTCCTTAATTTTGACCACGAATGCTGCGGCATTCCTCAATCTCTTTTGCCATTGACAGTTGTCTTCTTTCTCTTCTTTGCCTTATGGTTGCCACCAAGTCTTCAGACTTTCTCGAATCCTTTTCTTTTCCATCTTGATGATCTTTATGCCTTAACTATGCCTTTGTCCTTGTCCAACTGCTATGGCAGTCCTTGAACTATTTAACTCTTCAAATCTTAAATCTAGAACTTTCTAGAATCTTGCCTTCTATAGATGTCTTGCCTTGCCATGATTACTATCATCTATTATGCCTTTCTAAAAACCTTGCTTGATTGCCATCAACTTTCACTTGCGAACTTTTATATTTAAACAAATTCTTGATCATACCTGTTATTTTCTGCCAACTCGATCCATAAACCCATCCACAATCCATTTGCATGCTTCCTGTATTTGTCTTCTCTCTTTGCCAACACATCTTCTCTGAATGATTTCTCAAACCACATATTCTGCATGGATGTAGATCCCAACATGTATCCTTTGCATGACCTTTCCTGTTACAATGACAACATTGCATATATTCTATTTCTTTAACAAATTTGGTTACACCTGTATTATTTTCTTTACCTGACACACATCCAAGACCTTCATGCTTTGGACTCATTATTGGCTTAATTGGCTCTCTCATTCCTTGATCATGCCTTCCTAAGCCTTTACCTTTGTATCCCATTATTTCCATGATCTTTAAACCAACATTCATTTCATTGCCATTACATCTAACAACATTATCATTTTGACAATTTTTATCACAAATTTCTTCAGCAAAAACACATTTCTCAATTGACAAATTCAAATCCTCTGTACCACATGAAACATCACATACGGATTTTGACTTCAAACATTCATTCAATTTTGTAATTTCCTTCATCTGCAAACTATTTGCTTCTTCTAATTTCTTTAACTTCTCTTCTAAATCATCAACCAATTTCACTCTTTTTTCCAATTCCTCATTCCTTGTATTAATCTCATCAAACAATTTTAGTTTTTCTTCAAGCTCTTTATTTTTCTCTCTAAATTTGCACAATTCCTTCACCTACAAATTATTTATTTGTTCCACAAACTTTAACTTATCCTCTAGCTCTTCAATTGCCTCTGTATAAAGATTACATTTTTCTGCCCCCATCTCTTTCCTTAATTTTTCCATTTCCTTTTCTAAAAAATCTTTTTCACATTTTAAACTTGTATTTTCTTTCTTCACCTTTATTAATTCTTCTTCTAAATCTTTTGTTTTCTCTTTCTTTACTCTATCAGCTTTTCCCACTGAATCAAACAAATAAACTTACCTTAATTTTGCAATCTTTGCCTGCCTTCACTCTTCCACAATTTTCTTCAACTCGCTGTAACCTTTTGAAACCCTTGTTGCAATCTTTCTTCAAATTTCACAAATCATCACTTCCAACAAATTTTTGATAGATGTTATCTCACACTTCTTTTTTTTATAAACATAACTTATGTAATCTGAAAATTTCAACAAAAATATACCAAACCCTAACTAGGGCAACACAGATTTACTATGACAATCCTTTTTGTAAAAAAAAAAAAAAACTTTCATAAATTCTCAAGCCAATGCTAATATCGTTACCTCTATTTGAACAACAGCTTTCACAATGGTTCTTCTACACCGATTTCCTCTTATTTGACAACTTCGTGTACCTTCACTCTTCAATTTTCTCTTACAAATCTGAATCTTTATCTTCTGAAAATTTCTTAAAAAATGATGAACACAAATTAAAGCAACAATTTTATTTTACCTTCTTTGAATGCTGGCAGCCTGTTTTTAATCTGCGATTTAAGAAACTCTTGTGCTCTCCTCAAATAACATCTCCAGCAATGTTGATTGATTGTAGCCTTTAATTTTCTTTTAAAAATAGTCTTCATTAGCTGCTGCGATCAACAACTCTTCAAACAACAACAGCATAACCAGATGACTCTTTGTGCCTTGGTTAGACTTCTACGGCGATCCAATCGTTCACAATGCTTTTAAGCCCTTCCATTTTATGATCTGATTTTAGGCAGTGATTTCCTCTTTGTAGTCTGGAACCTGCGAGCCTCAGTTTGGATGATCTTCATCGACGATCTCTATTTGTGATAGTCTTCTTGTGCAGCGTGGATTCCTCAGTGATGCCTTGGTACAATATATAATCCTTTCCTGCGGTATGCGGGCTTATATTCTAAACTTTAGTCACCATCAACCTTGGTCTTCAATGCTCTTAGCAATTCCCGCGCCTACAGGCACAATGCACTTCTGATATGATTTCAGATGGTAGTGAGTGGAAATCGGGTTACAAACCCTAACGATCTCCTTAGACTTCCGTTCTCAGCCACTATACATTCGGTGACCTTTCTTCACACTGTTACAAACCTTCAACTTGGACAATTCACCATCGGCTCTGATACCACTCTGATAGTGGTGGATCTCACATCCACAAGACATTCAAACTCATATACAAAATATGAAGCACTGAAAAAGACACACAGAAATTTAATTCATAATTGTGCTGCTGCACCTCATTCCATTGCTTCCTCAATTGCTTATACAAAAATGGTTTACATCTGCCTCTTATATAGAGGACTTAGAAATATAGGGATGAATCTAGAAACTACTTAATAGAAACATCTAGAAAATTATTATAGTCGATCGACTTACAACACAAATAAAATATTCATCATAAGAAGATTCGAGAATATTGTAGAAATTACCTATTTCCAACATATTTTTCTACTGAAATGCTAAGTCTTGGATTCTGAATTTTTGCATGAATTTGCTTAGTGAGTTCTGATTCCATTTCATCAGCAACCATTTCTTTTTTCTTTTATTGACATGAATTAATAAAATGCTTTCTACTTTCCATTTACCTTTCTTATTGGTTTTTATCTCAGTATCTAGGTGGCTCAATGGAGCAGATATACAGCAAAGCTTAGAGATGATACTAGAAAATCAACAACAATAAGGAAGGAAGGATCTGTGCAAGGAGATTGAAATGATAATGGGAAAGAGAAGAGACTGCTTTCCTTATAATTGGAGTTGAAAAAGTTATAGGGCCTTCCATTTACAAGTACCAAAAACCAAGGAGAGTTTATGGCAGGCGTTCTCCCATTTCACCTGTCTTTATAATTTCTAATTAGGCAAATCCCTCTATAAAAGGAATTGACCATTCAAATCTAATGAAACATTATATACTTATTCATGGCCAAATGAATGGGTTTGTGTAAATTGGTTGTGCTTTTTGTGATTTATCTAGGGACAAATGAAAATCCCTCTGGTTTGTTTGGAACAAGGTTAGGTGAAATTGGCTTTTGCGCGATAGCATCTATTGGTTATTTGTTTGGCTAAGAGGTGGAAAATTTATTGAAGTTATTTTGCTTCCTATTGTTGATGAAGATCTGCAATAACTGTGGAACTAATTGTTCCTATATTGGATGTTGTTTTTGGTCTCTTAATCATATAAAGATCTCGTGCAAATATTTATCTAGGGAACCAGATAAAAGTTGATCTCGAAGCTGATGGGGCCCAATGCTTTATCCCTTTCTATAGAGTATATTGTGGTCAACAAAGTAGTATGTGTGGCCACGATTTTCCTCTTCCCTAATCAACTTGAGGTTCTGCTCAATTAGTTTGGCTTGAGCTGATATGATTTCTATTTGTTCCTCAAATATCTATAAACTTTTAGTTGTTAGTGTAATATTTTATTGGTCTTGGATATGGTTTATCCTAAGTGTGGTATTGCACTAGTTTATGAAGTTTACTTAGGTTGGATAAGATGATGATTTGTACACATTCTCCATCTTTCAGGAGATTCAGCTTTTTCCTTATCTTCATGATTTGGACTTGTTTAAAGCAATCCCTTGTTTTTTTGGTTTTTTTTTTTTTTTGCTTCTTGTCCATTCTCATGGATTTGGAATATTGAAGACTATATACTATAGCTCTTTCCTTCCATTTATTAATGATCAAAGCAAGCCATTGTGAGCTCTTCCATTTCTCTTGGAGACTAACTTTGTTTTGGTAGTTTGATTTCAATATCATTTTCATTTATAGTTTTATAATTCTATTTGTTGCACTTGTTATGGGATATTCCTTTGTTTACAAATTCTAACATGGTATTAGAGATTTTGTGCTAGTCTTTAGTTTAAATTTGAGAGATTAAAAACTGTGCTTTTTAACTTGCATGTATGTTTCTTTTATACGCAGTATGCTCTTCTCTTGTATCCTTCGATGATCTGGAGAATCATAATGGTTTCATGAGAAAAATGTAACCTTTGAGGGTGTTAATACTTGCTTTTTGGTAATCTTGGCAACATTTTTAGCTATTTCGTGTCTAGAAGGCTCAAGAAAGTCAAGATTGACTTCCATTTAATCAAAGTTAGAGATTGGGAAATTCGTGTGTGGATGGGGTGTTAGGAATTGCAGGCAGAAAATGAAGAGATCAAATTACTAATTAAATGTAGATTTAATACAAAAATAAAGGAATGAAATTCAAAGATGCGAGAAATAAAATTCACACAGAGAGAGGCGAGACAACAAATTAAAGTGGTTCACCCTTTCCTGGACTACGTCCACAAATAACAGTCCTTTTTATTATTCAATTTCCAGCATAATACAAATTACAGTTACTTGCAACATGCAACAATAAATTCTCATAATTTCCACTGCCCCAAATTCACCACACACTCTGCTACGTGTGCCACCAACAACCTGCAACCACCTTCACGCTACTGTACATCTTTTCATGTATGCATTGCTGTAAGTACCAAACTTTAAGCCGTGACTGTTCACCTTCAGTTCACACGACCATTCAATTCCACGCAGCAAAATAAAACTCAAACAAAGTTGTGACTTTTCTTATCCAAACTGCAACAATAAACTGTCATTATGTCGGACAATTTTTCCAAATGTTTTAACAGAATTACATTGGAGATTTATAATAAATTTCCTTTACAAAATTAATTTGGGGGATGATGCAAAGGGTACCTTCTCTCTCGCAGAACCAAATCATAACAATTCACAATTTCCAGAAAAACATATTCACAAATAGATACTCTCTACCAGCCATTTGAAACTCAAATTCATCAAAGATTGCACCACTCAAGTCTTACAAATTTATTATTATTCAGCTCACAATTACACTATTTTCATCAAACTACAATTAGTATATCTGCAATGGCAAAATTAAAAATACCATTTAATCTTCATTGGTCCTGTTCTCGCTTCCTTCTTCAGACCACTGTTTCTTTGCATCCCCTATCCTTCTTTTCTCATCTCCTGCGATGCCTCTTACTTCACATAGTTTTGTCAAAGATTTATTGAACTGCTGCTATCTCATCCATTTTCCTACACAGCCACACTTTACTTATTATTGGCACCTATTTTCTACCCTCTGACGCAACCTCAACCTAAGCATACGTTCAATCTGTAATTTTTATCTGTAAGTGTTGCAGCCTTTAACACCTCTCCCACGCAGCCTCTTTATTCTTTTTCAATTTTTCTGCACATTTACTCTTCAACACAACCCATCTTTGGTCTACAAATCATAATTGGAAGAGTCGCCCCAGAAAAAAACTTGCCAAGCCAAAAATTGGAGAGTCAACAAAAACTGGTGAAAACTCAGCAATTTTTTTGATTTTTTTGTATTTTTTGCATTTTTTTATGTATCTGGCGAGTCTTTTGTAAATTCTTGTGAGTTTTTGACAAAAACTCGCGAGTTTTTGGAAAAGACTTGGCAGGAAGACTCGCAAGTATTTCAAGGCTTGTCGAAAGCTCGTGAGTCTTCCAAGTATGCTGCAAATAATAGTTATATTCTTTTATTTGCCCTTTTTCCTTCCAACGTAGACCATCTCTTCTCTTTGTTCAATAAAATTTATTTTCCTGCTTTTCCCTCACGTCCTCTTTAATCTCAATGCCTCATTTCTATTTATTTCCACACCGAAAATGAAAGTTTGGTGTCTTTTGCTTCTTTCTATTGAAAATGAACCAACTAATTGGCTTTATTAAACTCAACTTATCAATGAAAATAATAAAGAAAGATCACAAGAGTATGCTTAGAGTGACCTAAGAAGCTTCACACGAAAGGATTTTGTCTCATCTATCACAAAACTCCAGAAATTAAAATTCCCGTAAAGTTGTCAGCATAAACTTTTAGCATTAAAATATTCCAAACGGTGATGAATTTGGTGACGATTCTTTTTGCACATTTGGTGAAGTACCTTCATGAACACGCTTGTCAAAGGATTTCAAACCAGACCTAAAAAATCTTTGGGACAATTGTTTTCGTGAAATTGCCTTGCAAGTGTCAAAACCGAAATCTAGCAAAAACTGAAATCTTGCAAATTTGATCGTGCCAAGCATTCCAAAAGATGAGAGATGCTAAGAAAGCCACTTGCACACCAAAATTGAAGAAAATAATGTTTTTTTTGGACAATGTAGGATCGCCTATGGACCTGGATGCTCCTGCATCAGAGGAAAATGTGTCGGGCACAGTGGCCAAAATGTTAACACCAACCCTGATCAGGTTCCATAAACCAACATGGGGTTTTGTTTGTCACTTCAGGTGATCAGCTGGTTTCGGGGGCATTTTCAAGCTAAATGGAATTTACCATTGTGTTGAGAAGCCCCAAAAACCCACATTTCCATATAAACATGCCTAGTTTTGTTGCTAGGAGATTTTGCCACAATTTTTTTGCCTTGATTGTACAACAAGGCCATATAGTTTGTACATAGTAAAAAAATTTCAAAAAAATTAAATTGGTTAGAAAACTACCATGACATTGTACAAACTGTGAGCAATTAATAGTGAACCATGAATGGCTTCCTATAGTGCCACCACCAAGGTAGTGCCACTCCCCTTTGCTCAACTAGGGGCAAAACAATTGTTTTTCGTGGTTTTCATGTTTTGGAGTTGTTATTCCTCAAATAGAAGGCAATATTGGAATATACTAGCACAAAGGAATGTTCTTTGTTGATGTCAAATTTTCGATGCCCTCTCCCTTGCACCCCTCAATTTCTCTTTTTAGATTGATAGGCCAACTTTGGAAAACTCATTTTTCAGCCATATGAAGGTCTTTTTTTTGAAGCAATCTTTTTGAGTAAAACTTTGTGCTCGTTGTGGTGTTAGTGATTTCTATAGTTGATGCCCATGTTATCCAAAATTTTATTTTTCTCAAAATTTTGCTACTTAGTCATGCTCATGTCTACAAGACCCACTTTATTAGGAGTTCTACTTAATGGGCATTTGACGTCTATTTGTGGACACTCACCTTTCATATTTTGATGACACTATTGAGGATGTTTGTCTTCTCTTTGGTGGCAACTCACATTGAGTTGCATCATCTCCCATTCTAGGTTCTCTTGCTCTCTCTCCACTACATCATGCCACTCACTTGACACATCTTGATTCACATTGGTTTAGGTTTCACACTTCAATGGTCACTATTCTTGAACCTTGTATAGCATATTTACTGGTATTGAGTATCGACATTGAGATAAATGAGAAGCTTTTAGTTCCATTCATCTTAATTCCTTTCAACATTTTAGTTGGGTGGAAATTCAGTAGTCTTTAAAAGCTTGGGGTTTCTTTCTTTCAAAAGGAAAATGCATCATTTGTTGTAGATTAATTTGCTACAACATTCACCGTGCGACATTCAACATTACCCTTCTCTCTTCTTTGTGGAGGCACTCATGTGCTTTATTTTGGAATGATTTTAAGACACACTTTTTGGGGGGCTACCAATATTCCTTCACATAGCTCAGTTGGGATGGAGTTTTGTTAGATATTGGTTTTCTCTATTCTACTTCTAGGGGGTACACTCTCTTTGTACTCTGGGGTTATTTCAAATTGTACATGGGTACTTAACATGGCCTTGTTGCTTAGATCCATTTCTTCTTACCTCAATTGCACTTAAAAGGGGGTGTTAATGTAATATTTTATTCACCTTGGATATCTTTTATCCTTAGTGTGATATTGCACTAGTATTAAGTTAGCTAATTTATTTTTACTTAAGTAGAATAGGATAATGAGTTGCACATGTTCTCCTTCTTTTATGGAACTTTGATTTTTTACCTTATCCTCATAGATTTGGAAACTTAGTTAAAGTAATCCCTCATTTTTTGTTTTTTGCATCTTCTTCATCCTCATGGATTTGGAATCCTAGAGGGTATATATTGTAACTCTTTTGTTCCATTTATTAAAGATCGAAGCAAGCCATTGTGAGCTCTTGTATTTCTCTTGGAAACTAACTTTGTTTTGGTAGTTTGACTTCAATATCATTTCCATTTAAAGTTTTATAATTCTATTTGTTGTACTTGTTCTAGGTTATTCATCTATTTACATAATCTAACATAGAGAATATTCTTGCAATTTAAGAGAAATGTGAAATATGAAAAAGAGTCTTGGTAATTATGCCTAATCAAGTACCCATGTATAATAAAGATGCCCCTCAAAAAATGAGAAAACTTGTAGGGCAAAATGCCCCCAAGAGAGGATGGAGAGAGAAGGTCTAGGTCACTCCTGTTCCTCCAAAAGTGAGAAAGAGAAACCCTCATGTGAGGAAAAAATCTCACCCAAAATAGAGATAAAAAGAGAGACCATGCAACCCCCCCTCAATTCGTAGTTTCTTGCGCCAATGGATGATGATTGACATAGAATGTTGAAGATGGTTCAAGATCATTGAACAACATTCCACCTCTTGGGAATAAACAAGGCCAAAGAAGTATATAAGACATCTTTTAGTCCTAAGAGGAATATCAGGGAAGAAAAATCAAAGCATATGGTGTCTTTGGAAGTTGCTCTAGTGTTGCCATGTTGGTGTTGAGATGTGCCACAACCAAGTAAAGAGGCTTAAGCCTAATTGAAAAAAGTGACAAAATAGAACCTTGTGGAAATGGATGAAGAACAAGATCCAAAGACAAAGACGTCTCCCCCAAATGTTGCTTTATGATCTCCAAGCCAATGTCAAACTGTGACCAATGCTGATAAGATGAATTAGGTACCATGCAAGATTCAAGTAGAGTAAACATGGATGTATGGTGCTCACCATAGGTAAGATAATTGGATTGGTGAGAATCTAGTACTCTTGTGGAAGGTGTCAACATGAATGATGATTGAGTTGGATATGTGATCTCATAAATAATTGCAAAATTTGTCACAATAGAAGAAAATGTAGGTGGAGAAAGAACAAGAGGGATTTAATATGCTCTCATGAAATTTGAAGAAGATGATAACGCAACTCCATAACAGTTGTCAACAAAGAGGAAATGAATGTCTTCAATGGTGTCCTCCAATTCTACAAGATAGGACTCACAAAAAAAATTGCAATGTCCATCAAGTCCTCACACCAAGTAGCTATCTTTGGAAGATTAGTATGAACTTGTTACAAGGAATCATTAGAATTCATGGATGTAACAACACTAGATACGAATGAAGCAACAACTAATGAAGATGAGATTTCAATGCATGTCCTATAACTACACTACTCTTCCCTAAATGATATGTTCATGCAATATGTCTCAAATGGAATATGTCTCAATATGTTCATGCAATATGTCTCAATATGTTCATGCAATATGTCTCAAGTATGAACATTTTCTATATTTGCTAATGCTAGAATAGAAGAATCTAACAAACTAATGTGATTATCTTGGAGAAGTTGTTATAGTTCATCAATTTGTTTTAGAAGACATTCATTTTTATCATGATTTTTTCTCCCATAGTAACCACATTTAACCTTACATGATTTAGAAGGATTAAATAGAATACTCAAATGGAAAGGAGTGATAGACATGATTATCTCCCCCGAGATTACTCAATCGTGAAACCAACAAAAGCAAATGAAAAATCATAGGATTACCCCCCTGCCCTCAAATAAAAATAAAAATTCACACAATCATGAGACTCCCAACAAATTATGATGATGACTCTTTATACTCGGTGCATTTACAATTGTCACTTGCAAAATTAGTGACGTGGTCATGATGTTAGTGTATTATAGATGCTCAAAATAGGCCATAGAGTTGAACTACAATTTTTGATACAAATGGGATAGATCAAACTACACCAATGAGAAGAACATGGAAAATTATACACCTTTACAAAGATTACACATAAGAATGATACTAAATGAGCTTGAATGAAGCCTTGGAAGTTCCTAAAATATCAACATCACTTTTGAAAATTTGCAAATCCTAGAAAAATGAGAAATACAAACAACTATTGTTTGCACCACTACAAAGCTCTTGAAGAATTAGCCCATATTAAAAAAAAAAATGCTAAAAAAAAAAAAATTGAGCAAGAACAAAGCCTCTAAAGTTTGGTACTAAGACTTAAAATTGCATTGGAGAGGGTTCAAGTTGGGAGAGAAGAAATGATGATGTCATGTTGATGCTAGCAAAGAATATTCTTAGATTCCTCAAAATATCCCTCAATATTGGAATATTCCCCAAATTACTTTCCATCTCTATATCACAAAATGTCCCAATCAGATGTCTAAAACCACCTTTTTGGTCAAAAAATCACTATTTGTATGAAACCCAGTTTTGGCCTGTGGGAACATATTAGGAGGTGGTACTACCTTGGTGATGGGGTTGAGGTGTTGTAGCGACATCATTGGTGGCAGCCAATGGTTGCTAGCCCTATGGTTTTTGTTGGCCACTAGTGGTCTACATAATGCTACCAACAACAAAACTCATTTTTTTAACTTTTTCTGCAAATGTGTATAGTTCAGATTGCCATACAAGTCAAAGAATTTTTTTGCCTCAAATTCTCCTATTGTTGAAGCTAGGAATTTTTTATATGAATGTGAGGGTTTTTAGAATTTTTGGATGTAATGGTGAGGCCTATTTGGTCTAAAAATGCTCTAGAAACATGTTGTATGCTAGATTCAATGATCAAACCCTTATTTATAATCAAGTTTCTTGATCTCTGATTTCAATTGAGCGAAAAGCATTCTTGAATTTCTCGAGCCTTCTAGATGTTGTGGTGAACTCAAATTTATGCCATCAAGCTCTAAACTTTTCCTAAAATCACAAAGAGAAACCCCCTTACAATCTAATTTAATTACTATCCTCCAAAGCTTCGATTTAAACCTCTATTCATCGAAGACCACAAATTAGCTAAATACACAATCAAAGCTTTGATCCCATATAGTATTTAATGAAAATCTAAACAGAAGCCTAGATCTAAACATAGAGAAAAATGCAAATATTAGCTAAAATCTAGTATCGAGAATATGGAGTGATTAATATGAAATCGCTTATTTAATGGAAGGAAAGAGCTACAATCCTTCAAGATTCCAAAACTGATGAGGATGAGGAAAGGGTAGAAAACCAAATAACAAAGGATTGCTTTAATTAAGTTTCCAAATCTAAGAGGATAAGGAAAAAAATATAATTGCATGAAAGAAGGAAATGGCATTTACTCAATTATCTTGTCCTACCTAAGTAATAAAAATAAATTATCAAAGTGAACTTACATAATAAGGTGCAATTAAATAATTACACTAACTTTAATAGCTTCTACTTTGACGTGTAATTGATCTCACTTTGTTGACATCCTTAGTGATAATCCCTAAGATGTAAGTTCTTATTTTTTGTAGTTTGTCAAAGCATGGGAATAAATGTATTAATCTCCACTCCTTGTGCATGTCATTCAAATGTCATTTCCTTCTTTTGATGGTTCTATTGAAAATTTGGAAATACTTCTTTGTCCAATGCTATTAACTTTTCATCCATAATCTTTTTCTTAATTTTTTTTTGGTTTCTTCAACTTCAAGTTGAAGGTTCCTATCCTAGATTAATATGTTCTATTGTTTAGTTGATCTTCTTCCATTCTTTGAGTTTTTATATCAATATTATTTCTGTCATCTACTGAAAGTTGTGACTTGTTTGAATCTAGGAATTGGGTTCTACCATAAAGATTTATGATTCAACCTTGTATGAAGTGCATAATATTAGTCTCCATCTATGAAGGTTTTCACGGTTTTACCCTTTTACTGCTAAGTTGTGATGAATTATTCTACATGCTATTCCTTTGCATTGCTTTGCTTTATTCCAACTTATCTAGCATTTTAGGACATTTAAAAAATTAATTTCATACTTATTATAATCCTTATATATATATATCAACTATGCCAAGCCTGAAAGCTATTAATCCAAGCCTAGGCAAATTAGAGAGAAAGATACATATTATAATTCATTGGGATAAATCAAAATATAGATTTTTTCTCAGATCCTCTTGAAGCTTGGTTGGCCACTAGTGAGGGGGAAAACCATAACAAATGAGGTTGTGGTTATCAAGAGCCCAATTGGCTAGCCCGTCTACTACTTTATTGCTTTCTCTACAAACATGGTTGAATTGAACCTCTTAGAAGTTATCTTGCAAGCTTTGAATCCTCTACAACTCTCTTGCTATTTGCCAATTTTTTCTATAGAACTCTTGAGGATCAGATAGAAAGTTGATGATTACATTTTAATCAAATTCAATGTGGAGTTTTTGCCACCCAATTTTGAGAGACTCTTGCATCTCTTTATAAACAACATTGATCTTTGCTAAATTATTAGTGATATGTCCCAAATTTTCAGCAAAGAAGAATGCTCTTTATTTGAATATCTACCTATACGTCCCATATTGGCCTGTCTCGGATTTCCCCTTGAAGCACCATACGTATTCAACTTACCATACCCAAAAGGAGGAGTTGCAAAGTACATATCATTATCAGAACCATAGTTCCTCAAAAGGAGGTTATATATTCTAGTACTAATGAGACATGAGGGTTACTCTGAGTTTAATGTCATGCCGGGCTAGCATAGTGTTGAATTGTTTCAAATTTTTTTGGCCAATAATCTAAAAATTAAACCAATAATCAATAGTGAATAAGCTAGATTTTTTTATATGTTAATCACCCCAGATTCCTTGCATTGAATTTCTTCAAGGTGCATAGGGAGAAACTAGTTAATATTATACATCTTGTAACATATTTGGAAATCTGGGCACTTTTATACTAATTCATCTTTAGGATTCTAATTGATTTCAATCTTCTTGTGCAATTGCATCTAGAATAGAAAGAATTTATTCATTATAACATATGACTATATTCTTTATGTGCAAATTAACAATCAACTCAAGATTAACACCAAACAATTGTAGCTCAATTTGTTAAGCACAATTGGTGAGGGGGATGGTATATTCTTTTATTATTCCATCCACTAAGGTTCAAAACTCAAGAGGTGCAGTAAATAAGGTATGAGGCTAGGATTGTGCCCTAAACCACTTTGGTGGAATGGATACTCCTCAATCCTTGGTTCTCAATTGAAGAGTTATTGGCTTAGACTTGTGCTCCTATATTGGTTTGCAAAAAGAATTTGGTTTTGATATAAAACCCTCTAACAAAAAAAAAGAAAAGGAAAAGAGTCAAGGTTAACAATTTTTTGTTGGAAAAAATGTTATCATTGATGTCAAAGGACAAGTAAATAAGAAATTAAATACAAGGGTCAACCCATGTTCAATGCCCCTTCGAGAAGACTTTTGTAAAAACAAAAATAAATGCAAAGTTAAATAGGGACGACCCCTCCCCCTAGGAGCCACCCCAAATAGGGGATTTGAAATTAAAAATAAATTAATTTTATTTTTAATGTGGGTTGACCCCTCCTAGAAAGGTGTGCCCAAGTGTTGGAGATTAAAATAATAAATAAAAATTATTTGGGCCGATCCCTTTGGAAATTCACCCCTCTTGGGTGAAGAGGCACAATTGGCAAGTATAAAGAGGAGATTGTGAGAGGGTGAAATGCAATAAAATTCAAGTAATAATTATTATATGAAGAGAAAAAATAAAAGCTTATTCAAGAAGATTTATAAGATATATGTGAGCAGATTTATAGCAATGATTTGGTGAAAAGAAAAAGAAGTGATACCAGCGAGATCATGATGATTTATAAGCAGCCTTCATGAAGAATTTATTGCAGATTTTATAAGAATATTATTTCTAAATTTGTGAAGAAATTATTTTTGATTTTGTGAAGACTAAATTATAGATCTATGAAGGGGAGTTTAGCAGATTGTGAGAAGGCAGAAAATATGAGAAGTCATAAATAAAAATTATCACACCATTCTTGTGGAGGTTGGAGCCTCTTGTAGAAGAGATTTGATTCTCTTGCTGAGTTGGTGTTCAATGGTGGGGATTGGAGTCTCCAGAGGATTGGTGCCTACAAATTTTGTAAGAAGAAAAATGCAAGCAAGATTTTGTCGTGGTATTTTCCTGTAAGGGTTTCCTTGTAAATTGTGTCTCTTGTGCATGTTCTCAAATTTCTACATCTTGCATGAATGATACTGCTATGGATAATTAGGGCTTGAATTAATGCTGCTATGCTTGATTAAGTTAAGGAGTAAAGTTTTAATCTATACTGATTCACCCCACTCTCAATATAAGTGTGTGTTCCATCACTTTTTCTTTGAAGTTAGAATTGTGTCCATTTGAATTTGATCAATTCTATTGAGATGTATTTGATATATTGTTACAAGTCTTCAATCCTCACATATGTTTCATGAAGCCAAGCATTCTTTTTTCTAGACATAGTTAGAAAGTGGGGTAGTTGGAAATTAATGTCCCTGCAATGATGGCACAAAAAATGAAAGCTATAACTGGTTTGACAAAAGGAGTTGAAGAACTTTTCAAGAAGAAAAAAGTCACTTATGTTAAAGGTGTTGGAAATATTTTATTTGGAAGTGAGGTGTCAAGGAATATTTTAGATTGTGGAAACATTAGTGTGAAAGGGAAGCATATAATCATAACAACTAGTTCAAAAGTGAATCCCCTTCCCAAAATTAATATTGATGAAAATAAAATTGTTTCATCTATAGGAGCACCACCACTAAAGAGGTCCCCAAGAAACTTGTGCTTATTGATGCATTATAATAGCTTTCCTTAGAAATGGGTTCAGTATGGGGAAGGTTGGGATTTGAAGTTACCATTGTAGAACTTACTTTTGATATAGTTTTTTCCATATATGGAGAAATTTGAAAATCTTTCTAGAAGACATTAGAGAAATAAAAAATGAAACTTATGATGAAAATTAAGGTGACTATAAAGTGAAAGAGAAGAAAGGAAACACTCACAAGAAGTTCGAGAATGAAGCCTCCAACAAGGATAAATCATCAATACCTACACACACAAAATCGAGAAAAGTGTTGGGGTTGTTTTAGGGGCTTGCCTTATTCAAACCTCTGTGTTGTTGTTTCCACCTCCACAGACAACCAAATATGATTGAGATACAAAATAGATGAGATAAAGAGAGATAGATGTGCTAAAATAATATGCTAATAAGATAAACATGGACAATGTAGTAAAATAATCATAGTTACCCTCCCTTTAGCAAAATGGTAATGTCGAAAGGAAGAGACTAAGCTTGATAGAAAATTATTGAGAAACTAATGAGAACAAGAACATGCAATAACAATGATAGGATGAAGTTTCTATGGTGTAGAAGAGCAAGAGAGATTGGGAGAATGGAGAGATTGAGTGAATATAATGAGACAGATTGAGAGAATGAATGAATTGATGCCAAAAATGAAGTTTGGAGAAGTATATGCATGCAAAGGGCCATCTCGGCATGCCCATGAGCTGCAAAGTGATAGGCCAAAACTAAGGGTAGATAATGAGAGATTTAATGTTTAACTAAATTCAATTTGGTCTAAGTGTTAATCTGTGAGTGTAAAATTGTGAAAGGTATTGTGGTTATATGCGCAAGGGTTGTAGGTAGTGAGTTGAGTGTAGATGAAATGCATATACAAAATAAAAACACTTATTTAAATTACTACGAAACTTTTGTACTGCTATAGAAATTGCTACAAGAACTTTGTGGTAAAAACTATTGCAACAGTCTACTACAAGAATAGACCAACGACTATCATAATTGACTCCAAATTAACTCTCACAAAACCTCACAGGGGAAATCAACAATCTTAACTTATATCTCACACAGAAAAACAATATAAAGATTCTAAATATTTTCTCAAAATGCAAAAGCATAGATCATACATATGAAAGCACATAGATCACATAAATCTCATAGAATGTAATGTTGTAGCATAACAAACAAACAAAAAATAAATAAATAAATAAATAAATAAAATGTCACGAGCCTTCCGAAGAGTGGGCCCTTCCTCTTGGTTGGCGAGGCGACTACAAACATTGGAACTACACTTTTTGTTTCACAGATAGGTTTCCATAAGATTTTCTTTTTGTATCTCTTCACACAGTTACATTTTTGTTGCACTCCTTGCTGTTACACTTTTCCTGCGCTATTCTACTATATCCTATGTTGTTGTCTCACACCATTACATTTCCTTTATATAATGAATAAAGCATACAAATTATTTTCCAAATTTTCATAGTTGTTCCTTCATTCATGGTTCTCCTTCTATTTTGTGGACAAATCTAAAATATAGGGAACCATTTTATTTATTGATAAATAATCATCCTAAAATAGAGGATTTGGTTTGGCTTGCATCCATTCAACACAACATTATTAGTTGCAACAATAATTAATTTTGGCCTATGGTTATTACCATACCAAAATATCAAAGATTACAATAACAAAATAATCATAGAAGATTATTTTTGGCTCATGGTTGCCCCATATGAGTAGAAAATAGATCATTATTTGTTGCAACAATAGAACTATCATCTAGTTTAATTAAATAATGAATAGATGACATTTGATTCAAAGTGTAATGATGAGTGATAGGAAATTTGTGTTCTCCACTTCCAAGAGGATTTATTTTCTTAACATAATGGAAGGAAATATTAGTAAATATAAATATTATTATTTGTGTATTTTATCTAAAAACTAAATTAAATATTACTTATATATATTTAGTCATATGCAACATAAAATTGGTAAAATTATATGTATGATACAAAAATGGAATATGAGAATGGGTATGAAGATATATGAAAGAGGCTAAAATATGGAATAAAATAGAATGTGAATGACTCTCATCATTCCTCCCAACTTAACATATTGCACGTCCTTGTGCAATCTTTGTTATTGATATGATTTAATTTGAACTGGTGGCCTTGGGATTTATGACTTCTTCACCCTTGGCTATTATAGCTCATTCTTCATTACATCGCTCCTTCAATTTTTTTTCTCTTAGCTCCTCATAACAAGCTTCATGGCTTTGCATTATTTTTCAGCTTACTTTTTTTTGTAATATTCATATCTCATCGAACTTGTATTTTTTCTTCACTTTTTCTTTTTGCATATTTCATTTTATTTCCCTTTTTATCATTTTTTCATAGCATTATTTTCTTGAAATGCTATGTTTGTTTTTTGAAATGCTATATAGGAGGTATCATAAAAATAATCTCCACATTTATGAGCTATGTGAAATGGGTGAAATGATAGAC
The DNA here is from genome assembly GCA_007258455.2 of Sequoia sempervirens. Taxonomy (NCBI): domain Eukaryota; kingdom Viridiplantae; phylum Streptophyta; class Pinopsida; order Cupressales; family Cupressaceae; genus Sequoia; species Sequoia sempervirens. Next base: position 52,805 of record VDFB02144511.1, on the reverse strand, counting down.
AATATGAATGATTATGAAGGGTGAAAATAATGGATACTATGATGGGATACTTAAGCATAATGATGGGTGAAAAGATAGGTAATAAGGATGATGAACCTTCCCCCAAATTAAAGGGTTTACCGTTAGGAAACAAGGAGAGGGTTAGTGTGATTGTTGCTTTATATGATTAATATAATAAGAAATATTAATAAATTTTAAAAAAATGAAAAATAAAATTGATTGTTTGACCAACTTGCATGTCCATTAATGCCAAGGTGTGGTAACCAAGGTGATGTAGGAGCATCCAGGGTGTAAGAGAAATCTTGCATCACCCAAAAATAATTTCTTTTGTTTAAATTTTCAATAGGGGCTTATGTGGGCTAATGTTGTGTACGAAATTAATTATTTTAAATTTCCAAATATTGTAATATTTCCTATGTGAGTCTATAATTGTAATTTTGATGGGTATTTACTCCGGTAAATGTTACAAAGGCATAAAGGGGGGAGAGGGGGGGTATTCTCTTTGGGCATCCCATTTCTTGGTGGGGACCACTTTGTAACAATGCTCTTACATGTTGATTTGTATGCATTTGAATGTTGGGTCACCGAATTTGCATGTGAGTTATGGAGATTTCAAAATTGACCAAATTTGATTGGCCATGAGTTAGGCACCCATATGAGGGTCATGTGAGCATTTAGTAATTTTAATTATTTTATGATTTCTCCTCAAGGTGGGTGTGGGTTTTCCAAGGAGGTTTTTGGCAATGTTGTTTTGGAAACCACAATGGTTTTCTCACTCTAAAACTTCTATATTATGATGCCTTGTCATTTGGAGAGGGGGATTTTGCAAGTTGAGATGGGGAGTTGCTATCCGAATGGGTACATATTTGGTAACTCCATTGTTACAGATTTATGCAGGTAGAGAAGCCCATGTTTGAGGGAGCTAGTGAGCTCCACATTTGCAATCCATTATCCCAGAATTTGGGAGAGGAGGCCCTAGGTGTAGCTCTTGGAGAAGGAGACAAAAACCCCATGTTTTTGTAAGTTTGAAGGTGTTTGTATAGTAGCAAGAAGATTGGTTAATCTATGGTTTATTGCAGTAGTGTTTTTCCATTGAAGTTTGTAAGTTGAAGGAGCTAGAAGCTACTGAAAGAGGATAGCTTGAAGGAGACTAGTTTGTGTTTGGTTTTTTCTGTTTTGTAGTGGCCATATTTTAGTTTTTTTGTAGTTTCCATCAGCCCATATGGCTGTAAACAATCTGATTTCAGATTTGCTATAGTTTACATGTAATTTCATGAGATTTTGAATAAGAAACCATAGTTTTCTTGCAAATTTATGAGTTATTTCAAACAATTTCTAAGTTGCATTTTTAGATTGTTGTGAGTATGTGAATGAAGGTTGGATTCCCTACATCAATGGTATCAAAGCAGGATTTCTTGAGTGTATAGACATAATCACCAATGTGAAGTAGTTTGCACTAGGACTTGGGGGTGGAGAGTGTTGAGGATTTGTAAACAAATTATCGAATGAGGCAGTTTACATGTGTCGAACTTGAGGGTTTTGAAATTTTGTGTTAAGGATTTGTGAGGCCTTAAGGATGGAAAAGAGGAAGTGACTTTTGTCATTGGATGGATTTTGAGGATTCCTAGACTTGAGAAAATTAAAGAGAGACAACAAGAAGAAATAAGAGTTGGAATGATAGAGTTGCAACAACGAGTGGATGAATTAAGAGAAGAGATTGAAAGGAGAAAACAAGAAAAGAGGAGAGTTGGAGGTAATTGTGATTATCTTTCTAATGATATTTTGATTGTAGGAAAGAAAGAAGATGCATCGAGGTGTTATGCATGTGGCACAAAAGAAGAAGAGGATGAATATGAAGAAGTTGATGAATTTGAAGTTGAGGAATATCTATTGGAAGACATGGAGAATGAGATTTAAAAAATTGCAGCAAAGGAAAGTCTTTGTGAAAACTTGAAGGAGATGTCAATAAATGAGGAAAGTGAAAGAGTTGCAGTAGTGGATGTAACTTAGGTAACTTTTAATTTTATTGAATATTGCTATGAAGATGGATGTAAGTATAATGAAGTTGCAATAGAAGAGAGTCCTTTGGAGGACATAGAAGAAAAAGAGAAAGATAATTTCTTGATACAAATTGTAGTAGTGGAATTAAAGTGTGATGCATCAGTAATAGGAAAAGGAAGAGAAACAGTTGCATGTCTTATTAAAGGCATGGAAGAAGAGAACAAAATAGAAGTTGAAATAAGTGATGAGAAGGTATACTCTTTTATTGAATTTAAGAAAATCAATAAAACCAAAATACCCTTTCCTGTTATCAATAATTTTAACCCTCTTTTTATAAAAAAAAAAAAAAAAAACAAAATAATGATTCAATACACAATATAATAATGATATGGATTTTCTTAACAATAGTTATGTATGAGTACCTACTATGGATCCAACATTCCCATATCTTTCTTAAAGGAATAAATCTATAACCTCATACAACACCAAAATTTTATCGATTGTTTATATTCAAGACATTGTTATTGATGCAGTTGATATTGATGAAAAATACAACATAAGAACATACCCTGATACAATTCTAGAAAAAAAATTATACTAAAAGTTGGTATGCTTGTTGAACTATACATCAGAAATTAAAATAACAAAGACGAACTTATAAATGGAGCTGATGGTATTTTACAAGAATACATAATTTGAAATAAGATCAATATCATATGGATTCAATTTGATGATGGAAAAATTGGTCAACAACAATATACCAAACTCAACATCTATACACCGATACAACACTAAAACAATGGGTGCCTATACTACAAATAGAAAATGTGTACATCAAACTACAAACATGCATCACATAAAAACTACAAAAATAGTTCCATGTAAAACTTGCATGTGCATGAATAATTCATAGATCACAAGGTCTCACATTGGATGGACTCACATTTGATTCATTAGGAGTCAAGTCGTATGGACTAGTATATACCACATTGTCACATTATGAAATATGGATTTGTTATACTTATTGAATCCACTAACAAGACAATTTTTTTTATGTTAAAAACAAAGTTGTAAATGAAATGCATCAATTAGTCACAGAAGAAAAATGACAATTCAAATATAGATGAAACATCTCAATCACAAACACCCCAATATCCATTATCTCCTTGAATACATGAAGTCTAAACTCCCATATTGATGGCATTGTAAATGACTATGACTTCATCTAATAAAATATAATATGTTTATAAGAAATGCATACATCTTATTCATATATCAATAATAAATTACAACAATTTGAATGTATTTCTATCCATATTAGATATGGTGTCATGATATGTATCAAAAAAGCAATCCAAATCATAAAATCAAATTATTATAAAACCAATAACATTGAAGATATACTAGTACAATTAACTGTTCACAATTACAAAATCAATTTGATAAATCTATGTGTGTCTCCTAGTACAAAACTTGTTGTAGTGATTAGGATTATTAAACAAACACTAAATTAGATACATATTAATGACAAAAGCCTAATTATTAGAGATTTCAACATCAATATGGAACAAGACAACACAATTACAAAAGGACTAGAAAGTTTATTCAAAAACCAAAAAAATAGATTTTTTACTTGACAAAAATAATTCACTTCTAGAATTGCTAATTGACTATGCTTGGTCAAATATTAACAATAATAAATTTCAAAATTTTTAATTAAACAATTATTGAAGAGATCACTATACAATTTGTCTATTACTTACTATACCATCCATATAAGAATACTAATAAAATAATTCCTAGATCATTTGTTATAATACAAAAATTCATTTAATCATCACATCTTCAGTAAGATTACTTTTCTGTATATAAAACTTCATTCTTGTTTTATTCTATATTTTCATTATATTTTTAATGCAATACTTTCTTATTAGTACAATTTGTTATTGAATTTTAATAGAGATGAGTAATAACAAAATACAAGAGGAAAAAACAATAAATATCATCACACCAAAAAGTAGTAGAATTTTACAATAAAAAATATAAAAGATTAGTGTTTATTATCTCCCAAATTTTGTTTCTTGCTAAATTTGTTTTGTAGATCAAATACAAATACTTTGAATAAAGTATCAATTGAAGATACCATGCTTGGAAAATTGGAGACATATTTGAAGTAGATGTCATCATCACGTACAAAACTCATCTGGACAAAAAAAAAGGTTTGAAATAAATCCTTTGTGTTGATTTAGTTGATCACAAAGGTGAAATGCCAATTACATAAGATCTTACAGGAAATCTTTTACAAATATTTAAAAATAAAATATATATAGGTGCAAGTATCTATATAATAGGTTTTAGGCTTGCTCATAAACCATATGTAATATGATCATGGTGATTGTGAATCCATTTTTTATTGGATGAGTCAAGTGGAGTCAACCATATCTCTCATGTTTGCTAGAATTATGCATTCATACCTAGCACAACAATAAACATGCTTCTATAAATTATAGACAAATATACAATTGGAAGTGTAGGTGCAATTGTTTTGGCTACAAACAAATGGTTTATCAATATTTGTTCTTATTAAAAATGATGAAACTAAAAATGATAAAACAAAAGTAAGAAAAAAATCTGTTGTTTCTACATCTCTTCAATTTCATAGATTGTAACAATCTCCTCTCTATCATCCACTAAGAATTATTTTACACTCTCACATATACAATTACATCCAACTTTACTGCAACAATTTTTATAAATAGAGGGACATGTACAAAAGAAGGATTTCTCAATTTTTCTATTTAAGAACATCGTAAGATGATTTGATGCTAAACATCATACTATTGGAACCTGTTAATCAACCTATATCACTCAATTGACCAACAAGACAACACTAGATTTCCTTCAAAAAATTCTCTCTTACACATCTCAGGTTAGTTCTTTCATTATACATTTCAACACTTTTTTTTTCAATTCAATTGTCTTGAGTAAGAAACAATATATGTTTTATTTTTACACAATATTTTCAATACAAAATAAATATATACATCCACCTCTAACAAATTTATCTAACTGTGTGAAATTTTTAAGTGTACAACAAATTAAAAATAAATTATTTTTCTCCATTTCAACTCATTTATTCAGTTTGCAATGACAAGATCTCTATCACTTCCATTGTTGTAGACAATATTTTTCATTGTACCAATTACAACCAAGAAATTGCATATACATATAGCCATTGTCTCAAATGCATAATAGCAATAGAGCGTGAGAACAATCTATATTGTACCCTTGAAAAAGACATGCTCAAGAAATTGCTTCCATGACTTTAGAAAACAACCTATGAAGAATATTCAAATGAAAAACAAGTAAGAAATTATATTTACTCTATGGGAGTTTCAAGTTCAAGGATATTTCACATTGGACTAGAACAAAATCGTTTTGGATTTGCAACAAAATGATTAGTAGAATAATTCAAATTCAAAGGTTAAAAAAATTATTGCTTATCAGATAACAAAATAATTTAGCTTCAAACTTTTGAAATAAACTTACATTTATTAGTCTTTAGTATTTTTCAACACTTTTTTATTATAAACATAACCTTCTTTCAATTATGAATAAATATATATGGATTCTATCCTATAAGAATTGCATATACTATTGTAAATGCATATTTTCCACTCTTTCTTGTTTTTAAGCAATTTGCATGTCTTGCATTGCTTTATTAGTGTAGACACCTAAATTTGGACACTACATTTGTCCAAATTTACCCCTTTTTCATTTAAATATCCCTTATTTGCATTAATTAAGTAATATCACTATTATTTAATTAATACCCTTAATTCTGCCAAATCCCTAAGTTATTTAGTTAATAATTAAATACCTTACCTCTTTAATTCCCCTTTCATCAAATGAATTAAATAAATATGACATTTATTTAATTCCTCACATGTCACATCATTTTTCTTAACCCTAATCAACCTCCTAATCTTTTCATTAGGGATGTGCACATGTCTAATCCTCGACTGAGATGTGTCACATCCTGGGTGAAGCCACAATAGTGGTTTACAATTTGATGGAGGAAGGAAAACTGAGAAAAAATGGCCCCATGGCAAAAAAATTGGTTTTAGGGGTTCGAATGAACCTACAAGTTCGACCGAACCATAAAGGGGTTCAACCGAACCCATCAATCATGGGGCCCACATTTCTCACCCAAAAAACAAAAGGGAAAATGCATATTGAGGGGGTTCGAATGAACCCCCTGGTTCTAGCGAACCCCCCTTTTCCCTAATTTTTGACTTTGTTCACACAAAAAACCTAATTTTTTACGCTTTGACACTCAGGTTGAGGATGAAAATGGGGGAATCTTCACAAACCCAATTGGAGTTAGGTAGTCCTCGAAATGAGCTATCCAATGAATATAATTTTAATATGTTTTGGTTTTATTATGTATTTGTTTTTTTAGTTTTATTAAACATAGGTTTTTCGTCGAAAATGAAGGTCTCTATTCTACGCATGTGGAAAAATAGCAGATTATCAAAAATATATATATATGAGTGCACCAGATATTGAAGTCCTTGATCCAACAAAAAAAAAAAATTGAATTTCGATATATACAAAAAAAGTTACGCATTATATGGTCGCGCTATGTCTGAATTGCCATTGGTTTGACTTCGAAACTTGATTAAAGAAAAAATATTCAATAAAAAACTATCTAACCAAGTGCAAGCACTAGATATCGGAGTTACAAATCTAAATTCGAAAGAATTAGAATTTTATCCTTCATGGAAAAAAAGTTATGCGTTATACGATGTGCGTCACTTTTTAAAAATATTGTTTTTTTGTGGGAGATGGAAAAAGAAGTGCAATTTGATTCCAAAAATTTTGAAAAAAATATTTTTAGAATCTATAGACAAAATGTGATCAGACTCTAGTTTGCATCATCTTCAAATTCCTCACGGTTTAGCCGCTATAGGTGTTTGAATGTGAAGATTTAGTTAAAAATAAAAATTTCAGTGTCCAGTTTGCCCAAAAATTGTAAACCACTATTATGGGATCACCCTCCTCCAACTTTTGCAAGTTGGCCTCTAATCTTCCTTAACCACTAATTTTCTTCTAATCACTAATTAGCTAAGCCTAATCAGTACCTTGGTCAACTCTCCCCATCCCCCAAGAAATTTTTAATTCTTTTTTATTCCTCTAAAGAATTTTCTCTTTCCTATGCAAGTTCTAGAACTTTTGACTTGTCACATCACATGTGCCAAAGTCTTCTAGAATATTTGACTTGTCACATCAAGTCACGTGTGGGTAAGTACTTACCTTTTTAAGCACCTTGTTTTATCTAAGGTACTTTCCATCTCTCTTTTTGGAACCTTGTCTTATCCACAAGATTCCCCAATCATTGTGAATTTTAAATTCACTTTTATTCCTCCAAGGAATCTTTTTTTCTCCATGTGATCATTGAGAGGTCACATCAAGGTACTTGCAAGTACCTCCATCACATGTCCTTCCACCTCACTTACACCTCATCACATCCTTGACCACTTCATCTCCCACATGGCAAGATGTGAGGGATTATGAATCCTCAACTCACTATAGCCCTACATCTTGGCCATGGTGGCTTAATCTCAAGCATTTAATTCTCTATAGAATTCAAATTCTTTTATAAATACCCCCTCTTTTCTCTCATTTAGGGGCCTTATGCATTTTGATGCCAAAATCTTGCCATTTTGCCATTTGAAGCCATACTTAGCCAATTTGCACATTTTTCCTTGAACCCACTACTCATCCACTTTCAACCATCTTGCATCTTTAATCTCATTTGCCATTAAGAGGAGCATACACAACATCGAAGGTCGAAGGGCCAACCAAGGAACAACTTGACAAGGTATAATCATTTCATTTCATCTTCTTTGTTCAAGTTCAACGTTTTTCCCAATCTTGAGGTGTTAGGTGTTCTTCATTGTTTCTTGCATTCTTGTTGTTGCTACATGTTTAGGAACAAGGATTTTCACCTGGTCACAATTAGATTAAATTATATTATACTACACAAAAAATTAATTTTGAAATGTGAATCATATAATATTCATTTTTTATTCATGCATTGCTAACTCTAGTGTACATCTTCATAGTAAATTTGAATAGGGTGATCACAATAGTGGTTTACAATTTTTAGCTAAATTGGACACTTAAATTATTATTTTTAACTAAATATTCACATTCGGGCACCTATAGCGGTTAAACCGTAAGGAAATTGAAGATGATGCAAACTAGAATCTCGTCACATTTTGTCTATAGATTCAAAAAAAAAAAAATTGAATCAGATTGTACTTATTTTTCCATCTCCCACGAAAATTAGTTTTTTTTAGAAAACAACATTTTTTAAAAGTGATACACACCGTATAATGCATAATTTTTTTCCATGAAGGATAAAATTCTAATTCTTTTAAATTTAGATTTGTAACGATATCTAGTGCTTCCACTTGGTTAGATAGTTTTTATTGAATATTTTTTCTTTAATCAAGTTTCAAAGTCAAACTAATTACAATTCAAACATAACAGATAATGCATAACTTTTTTCTATATATCGAAATTCAATTTTTTTGTTGGATCAAGGACTTCAATATCTTTAGCACTCATATTTTTCATTTTTGATAATTTGCTATTTTTCCACATGTGCAGAACAAAGACCTTCATTTTCAATGAAAAACCTATGTTTAATAAAACTAAAAAAACAAATACATAATAAAACCAAAACATATTAAAATTATTTTCATTGGATAGCTCGTTCTGAGGACTACTTGATTCCAGTTGGTTTTGTGAAGACTCCTCCATTTTCATCCTCAACCTGAGCTTTGAAGCGTAAAAAATTAGGTTATTTTTGTAAACAAAATCAAAAATCAAGGAAAAGGGGGGTTCGCGAATCCCCTGGGGTTTGAGCAAACCATGGTTAATTTGAACCCCCTTCAATATGCATCTTTCTTTTATTTTTTTGGAGGGAAATGTGGGCCCAATAATTAATGGGTTTGCTCGAACCCTAGTTCGGTCAGACCCTTTTTTGGTTCGGTCGAACTTGTAGGTTCATTCGAACCCCTAAAACCAATTTTTTGGCCATGGGGTCATTTTTTCTCAATTTTCCTTCCTCCATCAAATTGTAAACCACTATTGTGGCTTCACCCAATAATATATGTATTGATTATAGTAATTGTCATATTTAAAATTGATTATGTTTTAAAAATAGTCCTAAAACAACCCAAGATTATTTTGAAAGAACGCATAAAAATTATTGTCCAAATTCCACTTTAAAAATAATCTTATTATTAAATATAGAAAATACTTTATTTGAATTTTGTAATGCGATAAATGACATGGAGTTGAAATTATTTAGTTTATCAATTAGTATTATTAATTTATAGTCTTCAAGCAATTCTATAATAGTTCTGAAATCAAATTAGCATATTTGTTATCATTCTTACATAAGTTTTAGAAATCAAATCCTAATTACATATTAGACCCCATGTTCTTGTATGTATAGAAAATGAATTGTTTATACTAGCCATCACACCTTGGTGTGCAAAGGGTACGCTGAAGATGTGTGGAGGTCAATTATGGAAAATTTTGGTCCATTTTTTGCATACATTTGTGTAGTATACATGAGGTCGATTGGTAGGCCAATTAAAAATGATGTTGTTTGTGCAACAAAGGTCTCAATGTTGAAGTGACAGCTTCAAATCAATTGTGATCCACTTACAAGGATATGAATAAAACTAAAAAAAAACCTTTGAATCATGAAGATAATTAGGCTTTATTACCAATAGGCTCATGTTATGTTTGAAATAGGGAGAGAGAGAGGGGGGAGGCATGGAGAGGGATACAAAGAGGGAGAGATATAGGGGGAGAGTGAAAGAGAGATAGAGGGGTAAGGAGATAGAGATAGAGAGGAATATAGATATAGATATGGAGATGGAAATGGAAATGGAGATGGAGGAGAAGGATATGGAGAGAAGGAAAATGAGAGATAAAGAGAGAGGATAAAGGGATAGATAGAGATGGAAGATATAAATATATAGAGGGAGAGAGAGGGAGAAGTAGAAAGATAAACATAGAGAGAGGTAGAGAGAGGGAAAGATATAAGGGTAGAGAGAGATGGAGATATAGTGAGATAGAGATAGAGGGAGAGATGGAATAAGAAATATTGAGAGATAGAGATAGATATAGAGTTAGAGATAGGGATTGAGAAACAAGAAGTGTGCGTGTATGAGTAAGAGATAGAGAGAGAGATATATATGTATATTTAATAGATAGGTAAGAAGGGAGAGGGAGGGAGAGAAATAGAGCTCGAGGAGAGATGTCACGACCCCTATTTTCAATAGGTAATTAATAATTCAATAATACTATTTTTAGGCATTTGGTATTTAATTCAGTTGTCCGAATGTTTAATTAAATTAATTAGTAGTGGAATAAAAGTGCAAGTAAACAAAAGAAATTTATTATAATTTATTCATATATTTTATTTTGCAGATAAATGACAATGTTTTGTTATTTAGAATAATTATTTTTAATTAGAGATACAAAAAGAGGGAGTGATAGGGAGAGAGATGGGGATAGAAAGAGGGATATGGAGAGAGAAAGATAAATAGAGGGAGAGATGGAAAGATAGAGGGGATGAGAGGGAGAAAAATACAAAGAGATATAAATATATAGAGGGAGAGATGGAATGAGAGAGGAAGAGGGAGATGAGGAAATATAGATAGAAAGAGGAATATAATGAAAGAGGGGGAGATGGAGAGAGAAAGATAAATATATAGAAAGTGATATAGAGAGAGAGCTAGAGAGAGGATATATATATATATATATATATATATATATGGTGATGGAGAAAAGTAATGGAGAGGAGAGAGATCGAGAGGAGAGAGAGAAATAGGATGTGTGAGAGAGAGAGAGGGAGAGAGAGGATAAAGAAGTAGATAGATATAGAAAGAGAGAGGGAGAGATAGAGAGATATATAGTGGGAAAGATAAAGGGGAAAGAGAGAAAGAGAGATGCAAGGAGAGGTAACGAGATAGAGATAGGGGAGAGAGATAGAGAGGAAGATAGATATGAAGATGGAGATGGAGAGAGAGGGGGAGAGAGAAATAGAGATAGATAGAGGGAGAAATAAAGAGAGAGTGAGAGATGGAGGGATAGATAGAGATAGGAAGTTATATATAGAGATTTGAGGTATAGAGGGACATATATTTATATATGGAGAGTAGGGAGAGGTACATCTATGGGAATATATATATAGAGAGAGAGATATGGGAATATAAAGAGAAAGAGGTCTATTTATATCTCTATCTCCCTCTCTATCTCTATGTTTCTCATTATCTCTCAATCTCTCTCTTCGTCTCTCTCCCCTATTTCTCTCTATATTTGTATTCCCTTCTAGATCTTACTCTATCTCTTTGTCTCTTTCACTCTCCCTATCTCTCTCCCTTACTCTATTTTTCTATCCCTATTTATCCCCCTCTTCTCTCTCCCCTGTCCCTCTTTATCTCTTGATCTTTCTACCTTCTTTTTATATATATATTTGTCTCCTATTTCTCTTTATCTCTCTATCTCCCTCTCTCTATGTGACTATATCTATAAATGTCTCTCCTCTTCTCTGTTTTCCTCTCTCTTTCTTTATCTCTCTTGATATCTCTATCTCTTTCTCTCCCTCTTTATTCCTCTATATCTCTACCTTTATCTTTGTATCTCTCTATATCTCCTTGACTCCCTCTTTATCTCTCTATTTGTATCTTTGTTTCTCTCCTCTCTTTTTCTCTTCTTTCCTCTCTATATCTTATCTCCATCTCCCTCCCTCTTCTCTCTTCCTCTCTTTTCTCTTTCTCTCTCTCTCTACTTTCCGCATGTGTGCAATGGGTACACTGAAGAGGTTTTAAAGGTGAATTATCATATCCTTAATCAAATTACATTCTACCTTGAGCATAACTCACTAAGGACATGTGTTATCCTTAGATTGCTGACACAAAATGACTAATCAAAAGTGAGCTTCTCTCTCTCACTTTGTAACTTTTAATTTAGATTTTGAGTTTGAAATTTATTTTATTATATAAATTAAATTAAAAATACAAAATAGAATTATTCTACAATAATTAAACTTTTAGTAAGACAAATAATTATTAATTATTATTTGTAATTTCATAAAAGACATAAATAATAAAAATAATTTAAAACTTAAACTAAATTAAAAATTAAAATAGAATAAACTAAATGTGAAGTCAAAATATATCAAAATCTAGATATTAATAATCACAACATTTTTTAAAAAATAATGATAAATAATAAATTTATTAAATTAATAAATGATTAAATAAAAAAGTAAAACTATTTTTTTAATTTATTAGAATTGAAATATTAATAAAATATGTACCTAAAAAATATAATAATATATCATAAGCAATATTAACATTAATTTAAAAAATTATTATAAAATTGAAGGTAAATATTAAAAATAAAAAATAAACTATATTAAAATTGTTAAAGCTAAAATTTTAACTTTTATATTAAAAATTACAACACCAAACTTAAAAAGTTAAAAATAAAATGAAACTTATTAAAAACATAGAAAATCAATTCCAATTTATTTAGAATTCAATATATAATTAATTAATTGTTAAGAAATTAAGGTTTACATATAATATTTTAGTTATTATATGTTAGTTACTTGGGTGGAAGTTATTCTTGTAATAAGAAAATAATGCCTTTATAAAGTCAATGTATTAGATGTAATATGGCGAATGATCATAATAAAATTCCTCTTTATTTTTGTTATTATATGTAATGCAAATTCTTAATATTGTTCTTCTATTCTTGTTGCTCTACATTGTTATAGAGCATTAATGATTCAGGTGTGCCTGTGATTGAAGAAGTGTGAAATAATTTTGTACCCAACACAAAGGGTGTATGTAGACTTGTTGTGCGCATGGAATTCTAGGCATAGTATTTGAAGATTTTGTTCGAAGAAAGGTGCCAAAACACTTGAAAGTTTGTTGGTGTCGTGCATAAGGTGTTTGAAGGGGTTTATTCAACACATAAGTCATTTGAAGTGCTACTTCCCTTGCCTTTACAACAACTTCTCTAGATCAGACATTGCTAATCATTTTTTACTAGCATTCCTACTGTGTCAATGTACATATTATTGCTTCAATTGAATTTTTTATTGTTCTCCATGAAATAATCTCTATGTGTAAGCATTCAATGATGCATAAAGCTATTTGAAGGCATGAATAAACATTGTTGCACACAGGGCGTATGAGTGAATAAGGTAGAAATTAAAATATGTTTTTCAAAACCATGCAATAGTTTATATACACACTTGGACATGGCAATCTAGGCCTATCGCATGGTCTTTGGTAAGTATTTTTTCAATGTATGAACCAACAGCTTGTAAGGATGTGATATAGTATGAGTTTTTTTTTTAAACTAAAACATTGTAGTTCCATTATGAATGTTAATGTCTCACATATTTATTGTTAAGTTTGTTGTGTGAAAGGGTTGGTTATAAGATATTTTAACAAAAAAATTGGAGGCATAAGGTTGGCATTAAGTGTGTGCATAGAACACAAATTTATTTACGTAGTATTTATTTTGCATGAAATCTCAAAAATTTGGAGTGATAAATGATAAGATTGAATTTATTTAAAATGGAAAAATTATATATTATTTCAAAGCTTGAGGGTCATGAATTTCATACATGGCAAGTCAAAGTGCAACTAGTTTTAATAGAAAAAGATCTTTGGGATATTGTTAATGAAATTATAAAAAAATTGCAAGATGTAGATGAAGCACAGATAGCACAAGATCATAAAGCTACAATAGTGATTGGTCTTGGGTTATCTTAGGCATATTTACACCATATTGATTTGACAAAAACCTCAGATCAAATATGGGAAAGCCTTAATTCTTTATTTGGCTCATAGGTTTCAAGTGCTAAAATGAGAATGAAGCAAAAAAGATTGGTTTGAAAATGAAAGAGAGTGATAGTATTGTTCAACATATTAGCACATTTTGTTCTCTTCTTAATCAACATGCTGGAATAAAATGCATAGTTGATGATATGATACCAAAGCTATTTTATTAAATAGTATGCCCTCAAGTTTTGACAATATTGTGTTTACTTTAAACAAACTGAATCCAAGCTTGAGCTTAGAAAATATGATATCTTATTTAATTGATAAAGAGAAAAAATTCATTAAAACTCACTCAATTAATGAGAAAAATGCATAGTTTGTCAAAATAGAGACTAATGTTTCAACAAGTAAGAATAATTCCAAATGCTTCTATTGTAATTAAAGAAGACACATTCTAGTGAATTACATCCAACGTTCTAGAGATCTTATTGATGACAAGTTAAAAATAGATAATTCTATTAATTTCTATTGAAACCAAAGGAGAAAGATGTAATATTGCAATGTGTGATCAAGAATCTTCTCACAATGACATTGAAGAAGTATATCTTCTCTAAGAATTAAATAGGTGGAATGGGAGGTTGGAGGCATTGAAGGTAGGAAGATCTTCATCATCTTGAGCTAGCTTCTTGCTCAGAGATGATGCCTTGCATGAGAAGCATTTGTTTCATCTCTAGTCCCTTCAAGAGCAAGAGGGGTCATGCAGTGATTTGTTGGTTTGTGGATAGTTGAATCCACAAAATTGGTGAGTTATTATTGGTTTATGTCCATAGTTGAATCTACAAACTTGGTGAGTTGTTGGTTTGTGAATAATTGAATCCACAAATTGGCTATGGATAGTTGAGTGTTGGTTGGTTACTTTCTTGTGAATAATGGATTGTGTCTCGATTCATAGGTAAAATCATGACATTTGCACATACATGAGGAGTTTGGGTTTATGTTGAAGAGTTGGATAATCATGATTTTCCTGGATAAAGAAGTTTGGGTTAATGCTGATAGAGAGTTGAATAATCAAGATATTTTCCTAGACAAAGGAGTTTGGGTTGATGTTGATGTAGGGTTGGCTAATCAAGACATTTGCCTAGACAAAAGAGTTTAGGTTGATGTTGATTTTTTTTTTTTGTAATTTAAACTTTAAGGAGAGGGTTGTTAGGAAATTAAAATTTACACATAATATTTTAGTTATCATGTTAGTTACTTGGATGGAAGTTATTATGGCTTTATAAACCAATGTATTCATGTAATGTGACAAATGATCATAATGAAATTCCTCTTTATCTTTGTTATTATTTGCAATGTAAATTCTTAATACTGTTCTTTTGTTCTTGTTGCTCTACAATTAATATTATTAGTGCTATTAATAATAGTCAAACTCATTGAATATGATATTGCTATCAAGATTCAAGGGATTAGTTTTTCAAAACAAACTTCAAATCTCTAGTCAACAAAAATAAAAAAGATAGTAATAATATGTATCTATATTATATATTAGTATATTATATAAAATCAATATTTTTTATTATAAATTCATTTGTATATGTATAGAATTGGAATAAAGTAATCTTTAAATAATTTTTTAGTACTATAAATATTAAATTATTGATTATAAAAGTAAATATGATTTTTTTAAAGTTCAAAAAGTTGATTTGAAATGGAAAGTTGGATTAAAATATTGAAATTTCATCTTAGTTGTTAAGTTATTTGTAACTTTTGATAATTTAAGATTATAATCTAAAGTGTGTTTCAAATTTCTTATTGGTATTTTAGAAATGAAAAAGAATCTTAAGAACATTTGATGTGGTTTATAATATTATTGTTATTATTAATATACTAGCATGTACATTAATTAATAATATATGTAAAACATGTCGAGAGTTATCTTTATCGAGACGCCTATTGACTTGAGAAAAATGCTTACATTTTCATGAACATTCAAATTTGAAAAGCAATCTATATGATTTCATTATATAGTTTCTGTCATTGTTTATTTCAATTCCCATTTATAAGGGTACACATTCAAATTTAAAATCATAACAACTTGTATATAACAACAATCAACAAAGAACAATAAATTTAAAATCATAAATTTTCATCAATCATTAGATTTAGTATTGAAAGCAACAAAGAACAATATCATGGCAAAAATCACATCAACTAACTGAGATATATCCATTGGTTTCTTTTTCAATGTTTGAATACATTGTTAATGTGATATACATTCAAGCATTTGAATGTCATGAAACCTATAGCTTTGCAATTGAATCTAATAAAGCTCTGCTCTTGGATGAATAAATATATGCAGAAATCCAAACAACAACATCACAACCTCCTGACACCTAATAAGGCCTAAGGCACATAATTGAAAACTAAGTCTTCCCAAGCCAGAACCATTTTTGTCTCTCATCCAGAAGAGACATAATTAGGAATCCAGGCTTACACATACATCTATCTATTCGTAACAAGTTTTACTTTAGGATATCAAAAGCAACAAACATTCAAGCAAAAAGATTCGATGAACAAACCACATAAAATACTCAATTTTTAGTCTGAATGATCAACAAAGGGTTTCAAAAAAATTTGAAACCATAGAGTAAAAACGACACAAGCATGCGGGCCAATCAGAATAAAGCTTAAATACACTCATAGGCATACCCTAAAAATGTCCCTGGAGGATTTCTGGGATTTTATCTCCCTTGAAATGCTCACCAAAGCATGATGGAAAGGGGGTTTTGTTAATGTTGAAAGAGATCTGCAATATGTAAATATGGTAGAAATGTCTGAACAAAACTATCTTAACTGAAATGGCCCTCATAGCTAACTTATAATTTTACTTTTTCTTTTGACAAATTTTCATATAATGGGTCTAACAGATCAATGACGCCACAAATCCAAAGAAATAATTTCTTTATGGAATAGTTTTAAGTGATTGTTGACCTGGTAGAAGCACTATGGGGCATCTACACATAGTTTCATACCTTGTTAGATTCACAGTAACTTTCTTGATTTCACACAAAGTCTCAAAGAAAGCTTGATCCAAACTGTGATGGAACCAAATTCATGCACATGCAATGAACTTGCTAAACATGCAAACAAAATATTAGAAGTTCTATCATAAATATTTACAGAACCTCACTCAAAAAAATAAAAAATAAAAATAAAAATTAACCATCGCTTAATTTGAAACCTAACTAATTTATAAAAAGGCTTTGCCTATTGTGTCATTCAATGCAATTTCTTAGAGAAAATAGTTAAAAGGACAAAAATACTTGCCTGAAGGGCTTGTAATAATTGAAATGATATCGGAAACTTGTGCTATATTTTCCAGAAGTATTTGATGTTGTATCAGAGATCATTTTACTGATAGCCCATGTTGCAATTTGCAACATTGATTGATGCTATAGGTAGAATAATGTTTACAGCCCGCCTATATACTTAACCAACCAAATATGAAATTCATGTACTTCTATAGGCAGAATAATGTAAATTCCTCTGCGTTTCTCGCAACTTAGATCTCCATGAATGAAACCAAAAAGAAAGCAGTTTATAAATTGTTCGCTAAACTCTTGGAAATTCAATCTGCACAACTTGCAAGAAAAAGAAAGACTAACACCATCACTTTGAAATAGGACTTGGCATTTAATCCCTTTTAAATTAGAAGATTTTCTTTTGATCTCACATACCTACATTTTTCAGAAGCGGTGCAGTCGAAAATTTTCTTGCATGGATTTTCTTTTCTCTGAAGCTTTGTAGTTGAATATATTCTTTATCCAAAGTTGAAGCCTGCAGTATTCTCTCTACCATGCAATAATACTACAGAAGAAATAACTATCTTATGTTAAGCCGCACAGGAGAGTACAATCATCATCTACGCCTTAAGCCCCTCTTCCCTTCTCTGTTAACATACATAATTATAAATCCAAAAACTCAAAGCTAGAATAAATCGAATGCAACCAAGATAGACAGTTATAATAACATTTTTATTTAATCCGTGCAATTTTTGAACTGGAGACCACTCTTCCAGTTACTCACGTTTTATTGTAACCACCAGCACTGACGACAGCCAAGGATGTCAATTTAAATGCAAAAGCACTCTTCCAGTTACTCACGGTTTACTGTAACCACCAGCACTGACAACAACCAGCAAGGATGTCAATTTAAATGCAAAAGGTTTTTCTTAATACAAAATATTCCTTTGTTGCTTTCACTATATAATGCCTCTGGATGTAATAATATAATAATGTTGTATTCTTGTTATTGTCACATAATGAGAAATTTGGTCAATTATTTTAGTAATGTCATATAATTATGTTGGAAGACATTCCCTATATGAAACAATGACTTGCTTGTGAAAATCAACAATTAAAAAGATGCAAAATGATTGAAATGATTTCAACTATTAATTTTTTTAAAACAACTATATTTTTATAGCTTTAAATATTAAAAAATAGAATATATAATTAGAGAAAAAAATAACTACATTCTTATAGAACTAGAATTTTTTATTTTTTATTTTTAAATTTGTTTCAACGTAGATTTTTTACATTTCTTTTAATTATACCATAGATAAATAATAAATATAATGTATAAATTGTTAATTATATATTTAGAACATTTTAAATATTATTTTTATTTTTAAGATTTTAATTATTATTATATATAAATAATAAATGATATGTTTAAGACTTTAAATTTATTTTAATAATTATTATATTATAATATAATATACATAATTAATTAATATATACATATATTGGGGTTCATTCCATAGTGCAATGATTAAATGGTGGTATTGTTGTTGTGGCCACTAAGATTCAAACCTCCTCTCGACCATTGTGATAAGAGGAACTATGTCTTTGTTGATCCAATGTGTTCACAAGCGTGACATACAAAGTTGAGGTTTGTTTTGAAAAACTAATCCATTGAATCTTGATAACAATATCATAATCAATGAATTTGACTTGAAAAAGTACATCTAGATAACAATATCATAATTTGCACACATTGTGGAAAATACCTCCTATGACACAGAAGTAAAAAGTGATCCTTGTTTTTATTTTTTATTAAAATAATATTTTTAGAAAAGTAATATGCAAATTGATATATTATTTAATTTTTTATAGATTCAACCATTGCACTTCACCCCTTTCTACCACTATAATTACCCAAAAAAAAACAAAAAAGTTAAATAACTCAAAAAAAAAAACCACCGATGAAAAAACCATGTCCATGAAAAAAAATTAACATGATGAAAAAACCTATGATCTAGATCATGAGACACAATGGAGGTGCCGTTCGAGATCAGCCCTTCGAGAGTGAATTTTGATGATGAAGTTTGCAATTTTGTCGAGTCTTGAATCTTCAAACAAGGTATTTAAATTGTCAACCTGCACCGCATCCCCATAGCTGGCCCGGATGTCTTTATAAGCTGAGCATTCTATGATAAAGTGCCATTCTGTCTCCACCATACCTTCGTTACAAAAGCGGCATATTCTATTTTCCCACTCTTCTTTAGGAACCTCCCACCTACCCGTTTCACACCTAAGATGGTGTGAACTAGTCCGCAATTGGGCTATCAACATTTTTGCTTTCCATTTGATATTCGCTCCTATATAAGCCTTTTCTTCATGGTCCCTTGTGGGATTGAATTCTTTGATATAATAATCCTTTTTACGCCCTGTTTTTTTCGTCCATATCCACCTAATTGGAAAACAGAGTCAGGGCCGCCTTCGTTTCCGCTCCCCATATGGGACGGTACGGGGACATAAATATATAAGACTAAAATTACAGTAAAACATTAAATACAATGAATCTGGCCCTGATTTTGAGCATTACCCTGGGTAACTATCAAAATTTATTATAAGAGAATTGTCACCGACTAATCCTGCGGGTAATTGGGATCGTCTTACGGACCCCACACTGCCAGATAAGTTGTAGTCCGTACGTCCGCCTAAGGCAGAGAAGATCTCCGCCATTGACTATTCTATTTTACCGGCTGTCGAATACGCGCCGGTAAACTCATTCCGCGTGCCAATTACGGAGCTGAGCTGTCCGCGGACCCTTCCCAGTAGGAATGCAGCGTCGGTGCTAAGATGGGTAATCATCCTGAACCGTTCGATCTACATCTGTCGTTTGTATTGCGCTTTAAATTGGCGCAAGGGGAAGAGTACAGGCGTGCATTGCAGTTTGCTGCGAGAGAAGAGGGCAATCTTGAGCTTCAAATCTCTTCCGGACTCTGTATTTTTCTGTGTCTTAGCTACTGACCTGCTCTTTTTTGAGCAACTGCATCTGCCCCAGGTATGCGCATGGTTGCTCTTGTTTTGTATTTTTTAATCTGTTGGGTCTGACGTCTTTTGGGCAGTTTCACGTTTGGGCAAATCTGGTAGAAAAATTATTAGGCAGTGTTTTAATATGGTTGGAGTAATAGTGCATGTTGGATTAGCAGCTTGTTATTTGTGCTGGTTGTGGGAAACGACTCAATAGTTGAAATTTTGAGTTTCAGGTTGTCATTTCTAGGTCACCAATAATGTCTATGTAAATGTGTATGTGCTGAGGCAGTAGATCCGTGAATACTTTGGGCTTTTGTTTTTCAATATGTAACTATTAACTTGATTGTAACATTTAGTTTAGAGATCTCTGCATTTGGGATTATGAAGTGGAGGACTTTTAAGACTGACTTCTGGATCTTGATTGTTGCAGATGGATACTTTTCTCTTTACATCTGAGTCTGTGAACGAGGGGCACCCAGACAAGCTATGCGACCAAATTTCTGATGCAGTCTTGGATGCATGTCTGGAGCAAGATCCTGAAAGCAAGGTAGCATGCGAGACCTGCACCAAGACTAACATGGTTATGGTGTTCGGTGAAATCACCACCAAGGCCGATGTAGATTATGAACAGATTGTACGCAAGACCTGCAGAGAAATTGGCTTCATCTCTGATGATGTGGGTCTGGATGCTGACAACTGCAAGGTGCTGGTGAATATTGAACAGCAGAGCCCTGACATTGCCCAGGGCGTGCATGGACATCTTACCAAGAGGCCCGAGGAGATTGGAGCTGGTGACCAGGGTCACATGTTCGGCTATGCCACCGATGAAACCCCTGAGCTCATGCCTCTCACTCATGTCTTGGCTACCAAGCTTGGTGCCAAGCTTACCGAGGTCAGAAAGGATGGTACTTGCCCATGGCTGAGGCCCGATGGCAAGACCCAGGTCACCATTGAGTACAGAAATGAAGGAGGTGCCAGGGTTCCTGAACGTGTGCACACTGTTCTCATCTCCACTCAGCATGATGAGACCGTCACCAACGACCAGATTGCTGCTGATCTCAAGGAGCATGTCATCAAACCTGTGATCCCAGAGAAGTACCTTGATGAGAACACCATCTTCCACTTGAATCCATCAGGGAGATTTGTGATAGGAGGACCCCATGGGGATGCCGGCCTCACTGGCAGGAAGATTATCATTGACACATATGGAGGGTGGGGAGCTCATGGAGGAGGAGCATTCTCTGGCAAGGATCCAACCAAGGTGGATCGTAGTGGAGCATACATAGTTAGACAGGCTGCAAAGAGTGTTGTGGCAGCTGGCCTTGCAAGGCGATGCATCGTGCAGGTTTCTTATGCCATTGGGGTGCCAGAGCCTCTCTCCGTCTTTGTGGATACGTATGGAACAGGCAGGATCCCTGACAAAGAAATCCTCAACATCATCAAGGAGACCTTTGATTTCAGACCTGGCATGATTGCGATCAACCTGGATTTGAAGAGGGGTGGAAATCACAGGTTCCAGAAAACTGCTGCCTATGGCCACTTTGGAAGAGATGACCCCGACTTCACTTGGGAAATTGTTAAGCCCCTCAAGGTAGAGAAGGTTGAGGCTTGAAGCGGTCTCCATTGACAATAAGTGCAGTGTTCTCTATTTTGTCCTATTTGATTTTGTTGCATTGTAATACTAGCTTTTGACTAATAATTTTGCGATTTTAGTTGCTAGTACTGTATTACATGCGTCTATGCCTTTAAGTTTCCACTTAAAGTACTGTTTTAGAATTGGTCCTCTTCATTCAGCAGCATAATTAGCTGCTTCTGGTTGTGGTTATCTGTGCTCTCGGTTAGCTGATTATTTGATTATCTTTGATTGTAACTTCCAATTTGATATCAATGTACAAGAACAATTTATTTCGTAATGACATGGTAAATGGAAATCAATAACATATCAGGTTGGTTTGAACTTCCAGGGCCACTGGGAATTGTTTGTAATTTATTTTTTTTGTGTGTCGATCTGCAAAGGTCCAGTTTCTTATAACAAATATAAATGTTATATTATTTCATGATGGTGAAGCCAGATGTCCTCTGTACATGTACCTTGTTCCTCAAAGAAATGCTATAGAATATTCTAGTATTCAATGAATGCTCTTCTTATTTGGATATTCTAATATGCTATGAATTCATCACATTTTTATGTGTACTGAAGGTGAAGTAGGTAAAGTTAAGTTGGCAATCAATTCTTTTATGAGGATAATGATATAAAACAAAGATGGTTCCATTCACTTGAATAATTTTTAGAACAGCATCTTTTATAATGGAAGCTGCCGTATTTAACGGTTGAGGTGTTTATCAAGCCAAAAAGAGGTGTAATTCAAGATGAAATGCAGGTTTTTCTCCCGCAATATTTTGTGTATAGCATCTATTTCTTGTACGGATTTATTCCATTCTGCATTTTTATTTGTTGTCCCAGGGAGTTCCGGGTCAGAAGTTTATAACTCTTGCATCATGATTGAAATTCAAAAGTTCCTAAAGAAAACAGCTTTCGTACACTTACTAGAAATAGCTTTTCACTGTCACATTCACGGTAAACAGCTTCCGTGCTGTCGCACTGTCATATTTGAATGGGGTTAAGAAATTCCATACAACTTGGATGTTCAGTCTATGGCAGTAACATGCTATATGCTTGACCAAAACCAGAAAACAGAGAGCAGAGAATTTACCTGCTCAACTCACGGGAAACAACTCACAAACAGTACCACAATGTTAGTAAGGAGCTCCATACCAGTATTTTTTGGGTGAGTTGTCTAATTTTTTATTTCTGACTTATTTCATTGTATCTTTTAGCTGTTATAAGAAATTCCTGCAATTAGAAGGTTATAACATTTGCATGAGCATTAAATTTAAAAAATGCATAAAGGTAATGGGTTAATTACTTTAAGTATCAACTTATTAGAAGCTTCTTGTCTGCTATTACGTTCACTAGAAACAGATTATTTGCTATCACTTTCACTAGACACAGGTTACATACACCACTAGAAACATCATATCAACAAGGAATATCAGGGCAAAAACATAACAACAATGAACAGAGAAAACATAACAACAATGAACAGAGAAAACACAGGGCAAAACAGAGTTGAATCACTCAGAAAATTATATTTTTCTAGCTTGCATATTATCCAAAATGTTGTGTCTAGCAGCTATCTGAATGTTGTGTCTAGCAGCTATCTGAATGTTGTGTCTACCAACAATCCAGATGCTGTACCCATCAGCTCTCTACAATCACATATATATAGCTACAATGTCCTTGAAGCTTGGAAGCTTCTAGTTTTCTAGATAATTCTAAAACCTGGAATGTTCTTTTTTAACAACAGCACTTAGAATGTTATTTTCTAGAACAGTTCCAGGAATGTTCTAGCTTATGGAAGACTCTAGAAACATTCTACCATTTTTTAGACAATCTTAATCCTTAACACTGCCAGCAATTCACTGCTGAAAAATTCAATCAACAATTCAGCTCAAGGAAAATTCACCACCAGCAGTTCACCGTCGCCACAGAAAATTCATCGCATTAAAAGTTTGCAATTAATTTTCCATGGGGGTGAATTGCTGGTGGTGAATTTTCCAGCAGTGGATTGTTTGAGTGTATTTTCCGACGGTGAATTGCTGGCAGTGAATTTGCCTGATGCCCATAGTAATGTTACATTGTCATACAGAGCAATGAATGATAAGAACCTCCATATAACTTGGTTGTTTGTTCAGAATACAGACAGCTTGCCACCGAAATTTCCTGGAAACAGCTTGTATATTGTTATGCATAACAATGGTGATAAGGAGGAGCTCCATGCTACTTGTATATAGGTGATAATGGCATATGTTATCAGAAAACAGAACACGTTGTATCACCTGGATAGTCAAAAATACACATTTTTTCAGGGACCATATGGTGTCTTTCTGGCGCTGATTATGTTAAGATTTATGTGGTTTTTATGCTAAGATTTGCAGACAAAAGCTGTCCTTTGAACATGGATGTGCTATAAGATGGGTTGTGTTTGAACATCGTGAGTCAAGGATCAAGATGCTCTTTAACCCATTACCTTTAAATGTCGTTGGCTTGATCCGCATTATACCCACTGTTTTCATTTTGTTCCTAATCCAGTTGTGCCTTTCAAACTTCAAATGTTATTTCTCTTGGTGGACTTGAAATAAATAGGATTTGGTATCCAAATTTGCAGCAAAGAATAGGAGTGACTGTTAGAAGTTCAAGCAAGCTTAAAAATATCTTTCATTTTCCAATTGTATATATAGCTGTAATAGGTCTATAGGTTTTTTTAAGAGTTGAGGATGGCGATTTTTAGCTGCTTCTTGACAGGGCTGAAAGTATGCAGCAATTGTAAAGAGATTTAATTGCTAGGTGACAACATGCAGTGAGCTGACATAGTCCATTAAACCTTTTCCTGCAAAAGGCCTCTTAAACAATATAGTGCGCTGATACGGTGAGCTGGTATTTACGAACTGCCGAACAATATAGTGATGATCTGCAGATCATCCAACAACAATGACAGTGCAACCAATTTTAAGGAAGGCTCTCCAAATCTCCGTCTATTCATTTATGGAAGGAAATGGAGAGATTTATACAAATGGATCACAACCAAATCAAACCAATTTCTTATCAACAGCTTCTAACAATTAACTAACAATGTCAACTGTCTTTTAACAACTCCTAACAATTAACTAGCAATGTTCATTATTATAATTGCTTTCATTCATCCCCATAATGCACATTGTGATTAAAAAAATAAAGAAAATGTTCATTAATTTGTACCATAACCTTCAGAATGCATACAACGGCCAAAGCTCCTCTGATCTTTATTCAAACAACTACCATCTGTCTTCCTCAGTGGCTTAATCCTTAAATTTTGCAATCCTCTACTCAATAATCTTCAAATGTACAATGAGTCTTCTGATATTATTTCACAAGCATTCCTATCCCGAGTCTTTCAAAAAGAATTTCTCGGTGCACGTTTTCAGATTTTCTTGAAGATATTTACAAACAGCCATCATCCAACAATGTCAATGTAACAAATTTTATTTAAGGCTCTCCAATTCTCCGTGTATCCATTTGTGGAAGGAAATACAAATGGATCAAAACTGAATCAACCTCATTTCCTATCAACAACTTCTAACAATTAACTAACAATGTTAACTGTTTTCCCAACTCCTAAAATTTCCTATCTCCAAAAAAGATATAGAGTGATAGTATGCATGTAGTGTAAAATTTCTCAGGACACTCTTGAAACCTTAGAGCTGATACATCCCTTGAAGCCATTTTATGGCTCAAGACTGTTAAATTTGTTCTGCGACACTCAGAAAATTTCAGGTTCGGCTCTTCTCCATAGATCGATGAAATAACACAATTGAAGAAATAATATCCATGATTTTCCAACTTGGCCTCCACTGATTTGGAGAAAAACAGAGCTTCCCAAGTGCTGTATTCTTCTTCGTTTATGTGATGGAATTGTTAGCAACATCAGCAGGCTTCCTTTTGGCCAAGGACTCTCTTGCACTTGTGATGGGTAATACAGTCCTTTCCCAGAAAACTTGGAGCAGCTTCTGTTTTAGGAGAGATTTTAGCTAATGCAGTTTTTTCTCCAAAAAGCTTGGAGCAACTTCTGTTTTAGGAGAGATTTAGCTGCTTCTGGGGTAGGGTTCGAAGTTCCCAGCTCCTTAAAGGATTTTATTTCCCGTGGCAATATGCATGTAGTATAATTTTTCACGTGACGTCTTTTTTAAAAAATATATACATTGCAGGAAAACAGTTAACTGTAGAAGGCTTCTAAGTTTATTCTCTACCACGTTCTGAGAAAATTCAAGGCCACTCTTTGGGGCCACGAAATATCTCTATTGAAGAGTATGTTTTGCTTTTGCAAACTGTGTCTCCATTGTATATGCTTGCTGGTGCCTTTAAATAGTTGCATAGTTGTGCCTTCTGTCTTGAATAGTTACATGATGTTGACAATTCTTTCCATCTTAGTTTTTTGAGAAGAATCCTGAAAACTGATTCTATAATCTGGGTATCATTGGCACCAGGATTTGTTGCTTGTATTTTCTTCCCGGAGCAAAGCTGTGGATGTAAATTGAAAATCGATTTTTGTAGTAACCAACAGAATTCTTTAATGTGCTTGGAAGAGACTCGAGGAAATACGTACATGTGAATTCAGAATTTCATAATCTCCCGCTGCATCCACTCTAGAAATGAACTCAAACAAAGTATACGAGGAAATACGTACATGTGAACTCAGAATTTCATAATCTCCCGCTGCATCCACTCTAGAAATGAACTCAAACAAAGTATACGGTCACTTCTCTTGGGCATATCTCCATAAATCTTTCTTAAATGATCACACAGTTCTTTACTAGTATTGTAGTTATGCTTTACAATGAATTTTGATGAAATAGGCCTAGGATAAGAGCGGATTGAATCTTTAGGACTTGATTTGCTTTGATTTGAAAAAAAAGAGCATTCAATAACAATAAGAAAACATTGATATTCAATATATGTACTTACGAGAACTCCATACATCAAATGTTACAAATCAAAGACTTTCATGAAACAAAATCACAAAAGCTTTTCAACACCCAAAGTGAATAACCAAATTTATCGCACTCGTACTTTCGCTTTCATACCATAGTTTGTTGGAATGATCGGTTTACAATTCTTTGCAATAAAGTTAAAGCTTGCTCTTCTTCCCCTTCGTTGACCGTGGCCTTGAACGGTTGAACCCCTTCACTATTGTGACACCATGTATGCCAAAATAACAACATGCGTGGTGAGTAGAGCTATAACCATCCATTCTCCTTCATGTCCATCGGAAAAAGGAAAACGGCCACCATTTAGGTTCATCCCACAGGAGAAGTTCTTTCCGCAAATAATCGAGGCGTATATTGTTACTGCATTTGATGAGCTTCTCATCTCCAGCGATAAATCACTGCCTCTCTTAAACTCAGCGACTGCTTCGGCATTGATTACCTCAGAAAATAAATTGTGATTCAATCTGAAGGATGCTCCATCCACCGGCTTCCCTCTTAAAATGGTATACTCTGACGGCAGCCTCTGAAACATTTAAAATATCAGTGTAAAGTGGCAAAAACATTAAATAATTGATAGAAACGGCTTCATCGTCATGAAAATTCACTGTCAACAATTCATCATCATGAATTTTTCATCTCTTGAAAAATTCACCACCACAGAGAATTCATTGCATTCATATTTTTGACAGTGAATTGAAATGAATTTTTCATGACTATGAATTGTTGGACGGTGAATTTTCCCACTGTAAATTTTTAAAAAGCACAACTTAAAAGTGGAGCTTTCTCTTTCTCACAAACACAAAAGATAAAATCATCAAATTCAGATTTCAGAATAGATTTCAGAATAGATAAAGTTGCATTCAATTCAAAATCAATTGTTTGCGTTGAGAAAAGAGGTGGTACCCTCAGTCCATAAATGAAATTCCATACACTTGCGTCCCCATTGTCAAGCACGTCAATTCCCAGACTTTTCAATCCTTGCAACTCCTCCAGACCTTCTATGCTGCGTAGCTGATGACATTCTTCAATGTGCATTCGCTCCAGACAATGCAGATGTCCAAGGCGCGACAACGATTTCAATCCTTCACATTCGCATATGCATAACTCTCGAAGCCCTATTTGGGAAGATAACCCTGATATTGCTTCCAAATTGCGACAACAGTACACTCTAAGAGGCGGAAGCCCTGTTAGAGAAGATATTCCTGATACTGTTTCCAACTTGGGACAATCCTTCACTGCAAGAGACTGAAGCCCTGTTAGAGAAGATATCCCTGATATTCTTTCCAATTTGGAACATTCCCCCACTACAAGAGTATTCAGCCTGTCTAACTGCTTTAAGTCCATTTCATTAAGATTCCACAACTGTTGAACTTTCAATGATCGAAGTCTCGGACAAATCTCTCCACTAATTAGCAACTTTGATATATTTGGAAAATTGCAAACACATGGATTCAAGACTATTCATGCGGCTACTTTTAGAAGCCTCACTCAGATTCCAAATCCTACTAAAAGAGACGCTCACGCCGCCATTCCACAATTCCGATGATCTAAGATTACTTAGTTTAAGTGATTGCAAGGACTTTGTTTCCCTCTTCTCGAAGGATCTATCGATGTCTAATTTTTTCAAATGACTGAACATTCCTATTAAATCTGGAAGATTTTTCAACGATGAATCGAAAATCTTGAGCATTCTCAACTCGAAACTAGCCGGGCATTGACAATTAATCGCAAAACACCAATTATTTCTCATTAGTAAATAATCTTCGCCAAACAAGTAATCTGAAATGTATATTCTTACGTCAAGGAAGATTCAATTTCTAGGAAAGAATCGGGAAATACCTGGGTATTGATCACTTGTTGCTGAAAAGTGCTCCACAATTCTTCCATGCGTTTAACAGATAAATAGTGCAGTTTTCGTAGAGGAATCAATGAAGGAATTTTTTTAAAATTGCCACCACAATTATTAATTTCAAGCCACAGGAGTTAAGTCTCAGAAGAGTCATTTAAACTAATAAAATATGTAATTCCGGTATAGAGGGATGAATCCCAGAACGAATGGAAACACCTGCCCTTTGTTTCTGCTAGGATTTGTTTAAATCCTTTTGGTTCCTACACATAAGTATCAGGGTTAACTCTGTGGTTTTGCTAGAAATTTTTTATAAGAAAATAAATTGAAATGTTTTTTCAAAAGCTTTCAATAGTTCTAATTTCAAGAAAGTAAAGAAGCACACCATAGATCTAAGAATGTCTGGTCTCCACAGTCGAGGAGGGCCCAACTCATCTGCCATATGTCTTCCCAGATCGCGGAGGTGATCGTGCATTTCAAAGCGCGGGTAGTGATGTTCTTCTTCCCGCATTTCAACTAGGCACTTATCTTGCAGGGTTTGAATTGCATGTTCAGCGCTCCAACCGTACATATTCCAGATTAATATAGCTTTACTTCTCATTTCAAATGTTTCTTTCTTACTGAAAAGACAAGCCATATCCATAAATATCTGCGTCTCCTCTCTGTCCAGACCATCAAAGCTAATTTTAAGTCTCTCCATTATATCCTTAGGCTGAATTTTCTAAACTTTTTCCAATTCTAACTTCCAATAATACTCATCCCTACAATAAACATGGGCGCCCAAAACTATGAGAGAGAGGGGTAAACCTCCACAAAATTTCACGAAGCTTTCAACCAATTTCTCATATGCATTGGGCGGATCCCGTCCGCGGAAAGCATAGCTATAGAAGAGCTCTTTAGCATGATCTTGATCCATTCCCTTCATCATATAACGGCTGCTGACATCAGCAACCCTTAACACACTTTGGTCACGGGTTGTAATAATTACCAGGCTACCAGAGCTCAGCTTATGTTCAGGTAATAGGGCGTCCAACTGGTCCTCATGATCGATATCATCTAGGATTATAAGGTAATTCAAATGACTTATCCTTCCCAGATGATTCTTCAGCTCACCGATTCCTTGGTCCACACTCCTAATCTCTAGAGCTTTAATTATTGATCTTTAGGGAAAAGATCTTGTAAGAGCCGACTTTGCAAGCAGTGCAATTCACCTTTGGCATGCGATTCTCTCACATCAGAGAGGAAACATGATGCATGGTAGCCTGAACTCTTCCTGTTAAACAATTCTTTTGCCAGAGTAGTCTTGCTAGACCCGCCAAGTCCAAAGATCCCTACTCTCGTGATCTTGTCCCTCGTTGTCTCTGAACAATTTCTTTCAAAATCATCAACGAGTTCAGCGAGTCCAACCGGATATTTCGCAACATCTAACGGTATTCTATTTTTCCTTTCTTGCACTTCTTGTAGCACACGAGAGACAATATTTTCACACAAATTGCTGAAAGCCAAAACCAAAAATCTCTTTAGAAAGTCATTCCACAATGGTAGATTGAATGTCATGTACCGGAGAAAAAGGTAAAACATGATGAATCGTAATCCATATGAAACAAATGATAGTACTCTTACTCTTCATGCTGGCTAAGTTCATAACCAGAAATATCTGCATAAGATACGAGGGCCTTTTTCCATTCATCCAACTTATCAATATTCCTGCCTTTACTTCGATAATCAGAAAACGCCACAGCATACTGAGACTTGTCGTTCTCGATGTGACGAAGCTCCCAAGGTTCCACATCGTAGAACACAGGAATAAACAGGGCGTGAGTTTGTTGTAACATAAGAACAAGCTCATTCAAACACCAAGAGGACACTGCATATCCTTTGGAGAAAATGACAATTTGCACAAGAGACGAGCATATGCCATTGCGAATTGCAAAAGGAATAGAATCCCCCCTTCTATCTCTTCACGGTCTAGAAATGCCCGGCAATGTCTAGCCTTCAGGTGGTCATAGAGTTGTTTAGCAAGGGTGTCTTTGACGTCAGGGCCTCGGTGGCTGATGAATGCATCATATAGTTTAGGAGAGGCAATCGATCTTTCCTGAGGAGATGAGGAGGAAGCCATGAATGCAGGACTAGAATTGCAAAATATATTAAACTTTCTAAAGCAGAGTACGCTGGATTTGATAAAAATATACAACAATAGCTAGGTAATGTTTGCAGAGAAACGTAAGAAAATATGCGAAGGGTTACCAGCTGCCCCGCACAAACGAGTTAAATATCTTTGCACTACATAATTGAGGAGGAAGAAGAATATTGTGGGTCCAATCGCATTTAGGTATTTATGCTATTTTTATCTAATTTCTTAATTTTTTAAGAGTGTTTTGATACTTAAATATATTATAAATTATATAATCTTATGTAAAGTCTACTATTTTGTTTTATGTTATCCACTTAACTCATTACATTATCTTTCTATGCATCTATCACTTAATCTTTTTTCCATGTTCGCACATGTTTATGCAGTCCCTTTATTAATTGATAGTGTAAAAGACTGAAGAATTCGTACTATTATATGAAATTATATGAAATGATTTAATATGATATGAAATTAATTCTAGAAGAGAAAACTAATCAACCATCAAATTTTTTTTTTGTTGATTATAAGGTTTTATTATTATTAACAATGTAATATAATGATGTGATAATATAATATTAATATAATCCTCATTATTACACCATATTCTCAAGAGAACAAATTAAGAAAGTTCAGAAAGTTTAAAAATTTACTATAGTAAGAGATTTGATAAATATATGAGTGCATTGCTCTTGAGTGGAACAATCTTGGAGCTAGATATTTTTCTATTTGACATGTTCATAGATGAAGTGACATTGATTTTTTATATATTTCATGTGCTCATAAAAATATGATTAAAAAAAGATCTAAAATAATTTTATTATTGTAGAACAAAGTTGGAGGACATGTCTTATGAACATCCATGCATATCAAAATGTAAGGTAACCATATCACCTCACAGACATTCCCACCCATAACGCAATATTTTTCTTCTATGGAAGAGAGAAAAAATGATTTTATTTTATTTCTTGATGGCATCAAACCAAATCCCCAAAAGCAAAAAAAAACCTCTAGTAGTAGCTACATAGTCCAAAAAATCTTCTTAGCTAGGACAAATTTGTGAGAGGAGGCCAATTTAGAATGGCTTGAATCTTTTGTTGACCAACTTGAACTCCTTTAACACTATGACATGTCCCAAATACAATATCTTTGTTGACCCCAACTCACATTTGAACATCTTAGCAAAGAGAGATTGTTGTTCTAGAATTCCCAAGACTATATCCAAGTGCTTCAATGTTTTTCCCATATTTTGGTATAGATCAAAATATCATCAAAGAAAACTAACACAAACTTCCTCAAGTGCAATTTTCATTGAGGAATCCATGAAGGAATTTTTTTAGATTGCCACCATTTTTATTAATTTCAAGCCACAAGAGTTCAATCTTAGAAGAGTCATTTAAACTAATAAAATAAGTAATCCTGGTATAGGGGGATGAATCTTAGAACAAATGGAACACCTACCCTTTATTTCTACTAGGATTTGTTTAAATCTTTTTGGTTCCTAAATATAAGGATCAGGATTAACTATGTGGTTTTGTAGAAAATAGTTATAAGTAATTCTAGTATAGAGGGATGAATCCCATAATGAATGGAAACATCTGCCCTTTGTTTCTGCTAGGATTTGTTTAAATCCTTTTGGTTCCTACATATAAGGATCATGTTAACTGTGTGGTTTCGTAGAAAAAAATTATAAGAACACACTAAAATGTTTTTTCAAAAGCTTTCTATAGTTCTAATTTCAAGAAAGCAAAGAAGCACACCATAGATCTA
Source organism: Sequoia sempervirens (assembly GCA_007258455.2). NCBI lineage: Eukaryota > Viridiplantae > Streptophyta > Pinopsida > Cupressales > Cupressaceae > Sequoia > Sequoia sempervirens. The sequence goes on along the minus strand of VDFB02144511.1, from coordinate 20,258 downwards.
AGAATGTTTAGTCTCCACAATTGAGGAGGGCCCAACTCATCTACCATTTGTCTTCCCAGATCGCGGAGGTGATCGTGCATTTCAAAGTGCGGGTAGTGATAATTTTCTCTCAAGTCAACTAGGCACTTATCTTGGAGGGTTTGAACTGCATGTTCAATGCTCCAACCAGACATATTCCAGATCAATATATCTTTACTTTCCATTTCAAATGTTTATTTCTTACTGAAAAGACAAACTATATCTATAAATATTTGCTTCTCCTATTTGTCTAGACCATCGTAGCTAATTTTAAGTCTCTCCATTATATCCTTAGGTTGAATTTTCTTAACTTTTTCTAATTCTAACTTCCAATAATACTCATCCCTACAATAAACATGGGCACCCAAAACTATGAGAGAGATGGGTAAACCTCCTCAAAATTTCGTGAAGCTTTCAACCAATTTCTCATATGCACTTGGTGGATCCCGTCTGCAGAATGCATGGCTACAAAAGAGCTCTTTTGCATGATTCCTATCCATTCCTTTCATCTTATAATAGATATCTGCACCCCTTAACACACTTGGGTATGTGCAAGATCATGGGGGTCCAAAAAGTGGCGATGTGAAAAAAAAGACATTTTTAACACGCCCAAAAATGCAAAATTTTCGTTGACTTTTGCAGGCTTGGGTTCAATATTCGTTTTGGTTTGGTAATACCAAACCGAAACGGATATCCATTTATAACGGATATCCATTTTGTTTTTCAAAACATATATTTGTTTTGGAAAGCAGGAACCCATTCTTTTGAAAATCAAAATGGATATCCATTTGAAACAAACAAAGCATATATCTATTTAAATCAAAACATATATCTATTTTGAAGACCTAAAAAACCCTCTTTAGTAAAATGGGCATAACTTTTGCATTTCTTATCAAAATTTTGACTTTTAATAGGCGTTGGAAAGGTGATTGAGAGCTCTATGCAATGGACTAGGTGGTGTTTCTATATTGTACACAAAAAATAATTATAATCATTTGTGTGTGTGTGAAATGTGGGAAAGTTAGTAAATCAACACAAACACCAATGAGACATATTATATTAAAGATTTAATCAATAAAGTTGAATCAAATTGAAACAAGACTAAATTCCTAAAATCATTCCATTTTTCTCTATTCTTAAGAATTTATTAAACCATTCGGCTCTCAAATTTTAGATGTGCACTATGGTTGTTAAAATGACAACTTGAGAAACAAGATGCTATTCAAAATGCAAGAAAACTAAGTTCCTATATGAAAATCTATGATGAAAACCATGATTCTATGATAATGGAGATATGGACAAAATTGATAATGATGCTAGATTATATGATGCTAATGTTGTAATAAGAAGCTAAAATAATTTTTCATATGCTCAAATAACCATTGATATGATGATTTAAAATGCAACTATAAAGGAAGACATGATTTAAAATGCAATTATAAAACAAAACATGATTCTAAGCTAACATGATGCTACAATGTAAATTTGTTAAAATGCTAAACAATGCTATAAGACTCTAAATGCTCCAATGCTCCAATGCTCCAGAGCTATTCTTGCATGATAGCTCTACTCAAATGTGGGATGCCAAATACTATAGCAAAAGGGTTGTATTTATAGGATTTTCCAAGCATCTTGTGATGTGGTAACGATTGGCAGTTCAGATTCAAACATGAAGAATGAATGGTGGGATGGAGAGAATCAAGAAAGGTGTTCTCTTGACCAAAGACAACATGCCAAATGGATGGGGGAATCAAGTGTGTGAGAGAAAGACCATGTGTTTGAAAGTTTGTTGAAGAAGTGTGTGAGGAATAAGCCATGTGTTTGAAAGTTTGTTGAAGGGTATGTGTATGATCATGATGGGCTAAAAAGTGGCAATGAGGAAAAAAATACATCTTTCATCGACCCAAAAATGCAAAAATGTCAAGTTGACTTTTTTGTGGCTTGGGTGTTAGTACACACCTTCAAAGCAATTACCAAACCTAGATTTCTAAATCGGATATTCGATTTGAAAAGGTTAGATTTTAGATTTTTCATTGCTTTGATTGAATTTTGAATTAGATTTGTATAATTTCAATTAGTTTTTTATGGATTTTATTTCAAAATAGGGTTTTTAATTGAATTTTTATGAAAAAATTGAGTTTAGAATGGATTTTGATTAAAAATGAATGTTTTTTATGGATTTTGATTTAAAAATAGTGTTGTTTATGTATTTGTATTAAAAAATAGAGAATTTTATAGATTTTTGTTAAAAAGTAGGTTTTTTTTGGATTTTTTTTAAAACTAGGGTATTTTTATAATATTTTCATTTATATTGTCCAATTTTAATTAGATTAATTAGTTTTTAACTTTAATCAGACATTATGGTTGCTAAGAATGAGAATGCACAAATTCCACCAGTTGAGAATGAAAATCCACCGGCTGAGAATCAAAATGCAGAAATGTCAAACACTCCACCTCTGCAACCATCAATTGAAGACTTAATTAGTGAAAAATTGGAGCAATTGAGGGGAATTTGTGATGTTTATAAGAAAATCCCTCGATTATCCCAAATGTCAACCACATTGACATAAATAATTACAAATGTAGAAACCCTCTCCACCCAACATAATGCCTTTCATTCGTGGCGAGAAACTATGAGGGAATATTATGCATGTGGATTGTCTTATGATGATGTGAAAAATCTCCAAATAACAAAAGCCCAAATAGCCTCTTATTTATGAGCCCCCGCACTGGTTTTCCATTTAATGTTAACAAACCAAAACTTTTTATAAAATGGTGCATGCATAGGGGCATAGTAGATAACTTTTGGAATTGTTGGTGTATGGTTTTCGATAAACCACCCAACAATAATCTTGATGTACCTTTTTACTTTATTAAAAAATTATACGCTGAGTTTTTGTTAGGGCATCATGTCAATTACTTTGACATTGAACCCTTCCAGGGAGTTGGTGGAGGTATGCCCCAGGATAGGCTAGGGGATGTTACGAAGGATGCAACATTATAGACTATCCAGGCCATTCACTCTTTGAGTGTTCTTTTGGTTTCTCATGCTTCTTCAGTAGCTCAGCCACATTCTGTTGATATTGGCGATGGATCCAATGCTATTGCATCATCCTCCTCAGGTCCACATATTTGCAATACGTGCCCCTAGATATGCTTGGGTCCTATTGTACAGCCTGCTGAGCATCCATTAGACACTTCTGATTATGACATCGAGGATGTGGAGATTATAGGAGATCACATGCAGGGGAGTGGAGTACACCCTATAGAGGCCTCTCTTACTAGAGAGGTGGGCATCGGAATAGTTACACAAGTAACATTTAAGGTGTAAATTCATAGCTTGTTTTTTTTTTAAATGAATATTAATAAGAGATAGTATCAAATACTAATATTTATTTATATGATCTATTTAATAGTTAATGTCTGAGGAGGAGCTCACATGGGTGACTGATAGCACCCTTAGGGCCATTTCATTTGGCCTCGACACACACACAGTATGTATTTTCGTACTCACTCATTTACATTTTTTTACTGTACACTTGCTTGTCATTTGAATTGTCATTAATGAAATTATATATTAACTTATATGTTTATCTTATTCTCTGCTTGTAGGAAACACCTAGTGTGAGCGAGGAGCGACGCTCTCCAGACTATGGAGGCACAATGTTAGATAAGGGAAAGGTAATTGAACTCAAATTTGATTGAATTAAGATTTATAAGATCTTTTATTGATTATGCATACATCGACATAGATTGGTAGTTTCATATGTATTTGTCATTTTTTTGTACAGGTAGTTGTGAGCTATACATCATTGTTGACAAGTGTCACAACACCTGAAGGAGTAGGTATTCGAACAACTGAAGGAGGAGGTGTTGAAACACCTCAAGGAGGAGGTGTCAAAACACCTAAAAGAGATAAGAAAAAGATCAACCTAAAGAGGTATGTGCTTATTTTATTTTGTGCTTGGTAAATATGTTCCTATTACCGACAATTGTATGCTAACTTGGATCAATTTTATGTTTTTTTCACATATATAGATTGACGTTACAAAAGTTGGTTTGGTTGGTTCTTTGAGAGGGGTATATTCTAAGACTCCTGACCCTTCGAAGAGATGTATATTTCAGGTAATCAAGATTTCAATTTTAAAGTTCAATTATAATTCAATGCATATTGATTTTTATGTTAATTATTCGATTTTAAATTATATAGTATAACTAATCTCAATTGTGGTTTGAATTTTTCTTATGCAGCTACCTTCAGAGCCAACAAGTGCTTCAAGGGTTGATGCAAGAAGTTGGGTACACAAAAAACTCAAAAAGTGGAAATGTTTTTGCTGTTTTTCAGAATTTGTCACACTTGGACTGAAAATTTGAGGCACTTCCACAATGAATCTTAAAAAAAGTCAGTAATATGAAATTTAGAATTTTGAATCTAGTTTCCAAATATGTAAATTATTAAAATACCCAGTTTATAGAAATTAAATTTTGATAAAGATCTATAAAAACCACTTTTTTAAAGTCCCTGTTTTTTAACCATACCAAGCAGGTGTACGGACAACACTTTTTGACCCAAATAAAATTATTTTGCTAATTCCTTTTAGGAAAAGAGAGCTAACAACATGAAGTTTGGGCTGGATTTTTTTTTGTAATTTTTGATTGAATATATTTTTTTTTATTAATTTTTTATTGGCCTTAATTGATGTTTTTTCAAATCAACGTGTACGGACAACATAATTGGACCTAAACAAAATATTTTTTGACTCTTTTTTTTTTCATTGTGTAGAGAATTGTCTGAAGTTTGGGACCATATAATTTTTTTTACAAGAAACTTAACCAATACAAAGTTATTAAAAAACCAAAAAAACTTGATCTTTCAAATTTAAGGCCTAGTTTGCTTAGAAATTAATTTAAAAATAACAAACTTAATCCAATTTTAACAAAAATTATATATCTAGAAAGTAGACATTGTGTTCTCTAATGGGTTTTAATTTTATAGACTAATTCAGAAAAAAAGTTCATCATCTATGTTGTCAAAGTTGGACATTTTTTTTCAGTTTGCCTTAGTTTTTTAGTTGCAGGTCAAAAGCTAAGGCTCGGATTGCCAAGCCTTTCCCGAGCCTAAAACCGGGGCTAGATTTGGTTTGGGAGATCAACTTTTAAATAACGCGTATGCGTTATAGAAACGCGTACGCGTTATTTAAATAAAACGCGTACGCGTTTCATAACGCATACGCGTTATGTTTTGCCCGTTGGCAGAAAGCAACGCGTACGCGTTACTGAACGCGTACGCATTTTAAAAATATAACGCGTACGCGTTTGTATAATAGCCGTTTTTCCCTAATTTGAAAAATACTGTTAAAACACGATTTTTTTACAGCATTCTTTTTCTGCAGTACGGACCTAAAGTGTCATTTTCTGCGTTTTTTATTGCAGATTTGTCTTGTGCAGGGCATATTCTATTCAAATTGTTGGAAGAGTAAAAGTGCAAGTTAAATTTTCTGAAGTGGAATCAAGTGCAAAAATATTTTACAAGAAGATTTGGAAAAAGTGAATTTTTGGATGTACTCATGATGATTTTGTACTTCAGAATTTATAGAAAAAATAATCTTCATAGTACATAGTTTTATTTGAATATTTGAAGGAGGGGAAAATTTTAAAATAGGTTTCTTGAATTATTGTTTTTGTCATCAAAGAGGGTTTGGTAACCATGGGTGATAAAAAAAGACAAAGAAAAAGATGTAGGAAGGTAATGACACCCGAAGAAATTCAAGCAAATAAAGATAAAGAGGCAAAAAGACAAAGGGAAAGGAGACAAATGATTCATCAAGTGAAAGATTTGGAAGCATCTAGTTCTAAGAATGTCGAAGAGGAAGCCATGAATGATGAAATCAATGTAGATGATGCAAATGTGGAGATGGTGAATATGGAAGAAAATGCAACTATGGAGACAAACCCAAATGTGCCTTCAACTTCAACTTTGAATAATATGCAAATAACTTCGGGTGTGTCTTCAAATCCACCTCCCAATGATATGGAAAATGTACCTATTCAAACAATCTATCCAGGTATGTCTTCAAACCCAAGTTTTTATAATATTGATATTGCTTGTTTAGAAGAAGCTGGATACACAATTGATGAGATTAATAATACTAGGGTTGAAACAATACATAAACAAGAAAATGATGAAATTATATCTTATGAGAATGTAAATGAGAATGAAATCCCTAATATTGATGAAAATGAGAATGAAATCCCTTTTACATTTGAAAATGAAAATGAATCCCCTTGTGTGAATGAAAATGAAACTCCATCTATGGATGAAGTTGAAAATGTTTTTTTAACAATTGAAACAAATGTGTTAAATAACCTTCGTGGTAAAGTTTCTTCAAGACAAATTAGAAATTATGGAAATAAAATATATAAAATGTTTTTTTATAGAAAGAAATTAGGATTCCAATGTCAACTCATGGTGCAATTGATGAGAATGTTTAAAATGAGAAAAGTGATGAAAAAATTAGGTGTTTTTGTAAAACCAAAAAAGAAAGATGATTCAGTAGAACAAGTCATATCTAGTGTTGCTAATGCTATTGATGTTATTGGTAAGAAAAGTCGATCAAAAGATAAGAATGCGGCTCGCCGTGCAATAACAACTGCTCTAGTTGATAAAACAGCTTCAAATAAAAGAATGTTAAGTAAGATTAGTAAATGTATAAACTTAAATCCTAGAACTTTGATAAGAGCTGCTAAAAGAAGAGAAAGTATTGAAAAAGATCCTATTAATCAATGTTGGAGTTTTAGTGGTAGACTCCCAAGATCAGACATGAAATTAACTAATGAAATTAAATCTTTAATCGAAAAATTTTGGTATGATAATACAAGAGTATCACCTAACATTAGAGATGTCTTAAAATTAAGGGTGGGTTCCAAAATTAGTGAACCTCATCCAAAGCATCTCTTAGATATGACTCAGCTGAATTATATAATTTTTTTTTAGATGCTTCAATCTTACCATTGAATATTAGCATAAGTCAAAGATCATTTGAAAAGTGTAAACCTTGGTATGTTAGAATTAATAAGCAACGAATCTCTTGTTGTTGTAAGACTCATGTACAATTTCATTATTATTATGATATATTTCGATATATACGATGCACTTTGCATGCTAACCAAATTATGCAGGACATTTGTGGTATTACTATGCCACCTGAAAGAATCAAAGATTTTATAGCAGGTTTGTTTTGTAATCCCTCTTTAAATGGAAACTCATTTTTTTTAAAAGGATGCATATCTGGAGAATGCGATAGATGTGGTAACTTTTCATTATTAGGTGAATGTATGCATGAAAGTAGTTTAGATGAATTTGGAAAACAATTAGTGGATGTAAAAAAATTTAAAAATATTGAGTATTCTTCAAAAGATGGTAAAATTGGAAGACGTGTTGAGCTAATTGTGGAAAAAGTTAGTGTGCATACTTTTATTACTGAATTTAAAGATAAGTTTGTACCTAAATATGTTCAACACTCTCAGAATGCTCATTGGCTTGATAATCAATTTCGTTTATGTAAAAACACATTTCCAATTGGAACTATATTGTCAATTGTTGATTTTGCTGAAAATTATACTCTTGCTCCACAAGAAGAAATCCAATCACAATATTATAATTCAGTGCAAGTAGCTATATTTGTTCACATTGTTTATAGACATGCTGAAGATAGTACAGAAGATAATAGAAATTTTTTGAAAGAGTACCATTTTTATGTAAGTGATAATCGATTACATTCATCTGAGTTTGTACAATATTGTTTTGATATATTTAATAAAAATTTAAAAGAGAGAGGAATTCAAATAATAGAACATCTCATATGGTCAGATAATTGCACGGGTCAATTCAAAAATGCTAGAATGTTTTATTGGCTATGTAGAGTTCATAAGAAAATAATATCCAACACATATGGAGTTTTTTTGAAGCTGGTCATGGTAAGGGAGAACACGATGGAGCAGGTGCATGTGTAAAAAGAGCTCTTGCTAGAGAGCAACTAAAATTTGAGGATGCTGCAAAGTTTAGAAATGCACGTGCAATTGTAGATTGGTGCAATACCAAATTATCTACAAGGACAAGTGAGAAATCAATAATTCGACGCTTCTTTTGGTTAGTTGAAGAAAATGATATTTTTTCTCGACAGGATTGTGAAACAATTAATGGAAGTGCAAAATGGCATTCATTTAAGAGTTCAAATGCAAACACATGGACAATATGGACAAGGGAGTTGGCATGCTATTGTCAATTTTGTATTGTAGGTGATTGGCAGGCATGTGAAAATATGGAATGGGTCGAACAATGGCAACAAAGAGCTTTAACGCCTACATTGACACATGTTCAACATGAAATGACAATTGAAGATAATCAAGTGTTCGCATCAGATGATTATGATCGTGTTTCAGATCTTGTACAAGAAGGTACATTATTTATTGAGTTGAATTTTGTATGTATGCATGTTTATATGAGTTAAATATAAGTCACTTTTTATTGAATTTTGTATTTATTTTTGTAGGACATGTGTATGCTGTTGTTGCACCTCAAGGGAATGAAGAGCAGACAGAGTACTGGTTGGCTAGATGTGTTGAGAGAAAACATAAGTTGGTACATACTAGAGTAGATGATGACAACTTTGAGTATCCAACTGGTTCAGTGGTTGTTGTTGGCACCTGGCTTCGAAAATATTTGATGAGAAAGAATGGCTTGCCTGCATTTGAAGATTATGAAAGACACAAGAAAATTATGCATTATTCACATTTGATTTTGGCAACCAATATAAAACTAGTTAGATATCAAGGGAGGCCTGCTAATAAAGTTTTATGGACAATTTCAATGGATGATCACGAGACAATCATAGATGCATTAAAAAAAAGAGAGGATGCAGATGGTACAATAGAGTAAATAAATATTGGTAAGCATATCTAGTCGTATATATATTTAATTGATATATATATATATTTGTCTTTAATCATTTCCTAATTAAAGTTTTATATCATTTTTTGTTTCAGGTCTCCCAAAATTAGATGCTTTACAAAAAAGAGAGGAGATGCACATATATTACAATGGAATTTCAATCTAGAGACTGGTAACTATATATAGTTCTAGATACATTTAATTGATACTTTATAATTGATTTCATATCCCCTTAAGCCATTCTCTTAAAACCCCTTAAGTCATCCTCTTATGTACCATTAATCCATCCTTTTGCAGCCCCTTAAGTCATTCTATCAACTACCATTAATCCATCCTCTTAGGACCTTGTAATCCATACCCTCATATATCTACCCTTAATTTGTCCACTTGCATCCACTTAAGTCACTCACTCAACACCTCTTAATTCATCCTCTTAGGACCCCTCAATCAATATCCTCATATATCTACCCTTAATCTATCCACTTGCATCCCCTTAAGTCACTCTCTCAACACCCCTTAATCCACTTTAACTCATTTTAGGGTTTAGGGTTTATGGTTTAACTCATTCTATCAACTCCCCTTAATCCACCCTCTTGCATCACTTTAACTTATTCTCTCAACTCCCCTTAATCCACCCTCTTACATCACTTTAACTCATTTTAGGGTTTAGGGTTTAGGGTTTAACTCATTCTATCAACTCCCCTTAATCCACCCTCTTGCATCCCCTTAATCCACCCTCTTATGTAAGTTTAACTCATTTTAGGGTTTAGGGTTTAGGGTTTAACTCATTCTATCAACTCCCCTTAATCCACCCTCTTGCATCCCCTTAATCCACCCTCTTATGTAAGTTTAACTCATTTTAGGGTTTAGGGTTTAGGGTTTAACTCATTCTATCAACTCCCCTTAATCCACCCTCTTGCATCCCCTTAATCCACCCTCTTGCATCACTTTAACTCATTTTAGGGTTTAGGGTTTAGGGTTTAACTCATTCTATCAAGCTCCCCTTAATCCACCCTCTTACATCACTTTAACTCATTTTATCAGCTCCCTTAATCCACCCTCTTGCATCCCTTAATCCACCCTCTTGCATCACTTTAACTCATTCTATCAACTCCTTAATCCACCCTCTTACATCACTTTGCTTTCAATATTATCAACTCCCTTAATCCACCCTCTTACATCACTTTAACTCATTTTATCAACTCCCTTAATCCACTCTCTTACGTCACTTTAACTCATTTTATGAACTCCCCTTAATCCACCCTCTTGCATCCCTTCAACTCATTCTATTGGCTCCCCTTAATCTACCCTCTTGCATCCCCTTAATCCACTCTCTTACATATTGTCAACTCATTCTCTCAACTCCCCCTTAATCCACCCTCTTACATCACTTTAACTCATTTTATCAACTCCCCTTAATCCGGCCTCTTGCATCCCCTTAATCCACTCTCTTACGTCACTTTAACTCATTTTATGAACTCCCCTTAATCCACCCTCTTGCATCCCTTCAACTCATTCTATGGCTCCCTTAATCTACCCTCTTGCCCCTTAATCCACTCTCTTACATCCTTTCAGGCTCATTCTCTCGCTCCCCTTAATCCACCCTCTTACATCACTTTAGCTTTCATTATTACTCCCTTAATCCACCCTCTTACATCACTTTAACTTCAGTATTATCAACTCCCCTTAATCCACCCTCTTACATCACTTTAACTCATTTTATCAACTCCCCTTAATCCAGCCTCTTGCATCCCCTTAATCCATTCTCTTATGTCACTTTAACTCATTTTATGAACTCCCCTTAATCCACCCTCTTGCATCCCTTCAACTCATTCTATTGGCTCCCCTTAATCTACCCTCTTGCATCCCCTTAATCCACTCTCTTACATATTGTCAACTCATTCTCTCAACTCCCCCTTAATCCACCCTCTTACATCACTTTAACTCATTTTATCAACTCCCCTTAATCCAGCCTCTTGCATCCCCTTAATCCACTCTCTTACGTCGCTTTAACTCATTTTATGAACTCCCCTTAATCCACCCTCTTGCATCCCTTCAACTCATTCTATCAGCTCCCCTTAATCTACCCTCTTGCATCCCCTTAATCCACTCTCTTACATCCTTTCAACTCATTCTCTCAACTCCCCCTTAATCCACCCTCTTACATCACTTTAACTCATTTTATCAACTCCCCTTAATCCACCCTCTTTCATCCCCCTAATCCAACCTCTTAGGTCCCCTTAATCCATCCTATGGCTAACATCATTTGAATTTGTATGGAATTTACTATATGCAATTCTTTTCTTGCATGAATTTTTTACTTAAATGACTCGTAAAAATTGTAGTTACTTACATTAATTATTTTTGCAAGTTCTCATCAAGTCGGTCTACAATGTGATTGTTGAACTGAAAAACTATTTTATCTGGAGACTATGTAAATATCAATTTTTGGTATTCACCTAAAAGTTGATAAGCTTTAATTGTATCTACATGCACATATATGTTTCATCATGTTATATAGTTGTACATTAAACTTCTTGATGTACATTATATATGTTTGTTCGATGTCACTTTTTAAATATCTTATTCAAATTGTATAGATTATACATATTTCATGTGTCTTCTATTTACCACATTTTATATAATTATTCAATTGTATAGATTATACATTAAATATACATACAAGGAGATGGTTTTTTGTTTATTGATTCAGATATTTGCTATGTAATTGGAAAATAGTTAGAATTACTTGCCCTTAATTTATTATGAATATGATTTAAGAAACTATTTAAGGAATGTTTTAATTTGTCACCTAACCATCTGATAAGTTATATATATATGAAATTTGATTCTAGATAAGAATTATTATATAGTGCATGTATTACTTGAAAATTTGATAAAATATAAATATATAGATATGTATATAAATGCATATAATTATGAAAATGAACATAACATGATCTCATAATTGACTGCATATATAATCATCATATTAAAGTCAACTGATATAAATAAACACACATATATGATAATAACATGTTCAAAATAAAACTAGAGATCTACATAGTCCATAAAATTTATATGTCAAGTCCAACACATATATTGAAATGAAACTAGAGGTTTGTAGTCCATAAAATATAAAACTATCTAACTCTCAGGCTGATCGGTCAAATCAAGTCTCCTCTTTGTTCCACGTTGACTAGATGTACCTGCATCATGCTGTAAAAGAGTTCAAGAAACTCAAAATTAGATTTAAATTTATTTAGAAATTTTGATATAATTAAACATATTTAAAATTGAAAATATAAACTTTTAGATAAAAAAAACTAATTAAATATCGACTAAATATATTAAAAATGATTTCTAGTATGCATAAATTACCATATGGTCATGTGAATCAATTGGCACATTTTCTTCAACAGGTAACATAACTGTCTGTTGAGAAGATGGAAATGCCTGATCCACTATATCCTGCATATTCATATAAAGCAAACAATATGTGAAAACCTTGAATATATATATATATATATAAAATGTTCGTAAAATTTGTATAGGAGATTTAAAGTAAAGTTTACAACCTCGAATGATATGACCTCATGATCACGCACCTGAGATTGCCCATGAATAGATGTCAATGATGTCTCAGGTGCGCGGCCCGCCATGGTTATCTCATCAAATCCCTACATATAGATGTACAACAGTTCATATAGATCATTCACACATGTGTATATAAATGTAAAAATTAAATTAGATCTATGATGTGTATTTAATTTAAACTTAACAAACTTTTGAAAGCACACACCTGAGCTGATGATGTCTCAGGAGCGCTCACCACTGTAACTTGTGGCTCATCAATACTAGGAATAGTATGACTTCCCTGCATCTAGATATAATATATCAATTCACACATGTGTACAAATTCAAATTAAATTATATATATATGGACACACAAATTATTTAATATATTTTGGTTCAAGTACCTGTTGAAAAGGTGAGCCCAAATCTACAGCACTCGACATATACACACGATGATGATATTGAGTTTCGGGCATCACGTCATCATGTGTCTATACACCAAACACAAAATTATTGAATTAATATTATATTATATATATAGTTTGATGTTATATTATTTACATGAATTTTTTACATTTCAAACTTGAATTAAATTTAAGTTCAAAAGATGAACATACCTGTGTGGGACGATCCTCAGAATATAGTAAATTTAGGTATGATCCCGCCCCAGATGCATGTGCCTCACCTGAAGTGGATGTCTGAGTATCCCTATAGCCCGAGCCTCCATGCTCTGTATTGGCCACTTCAGTGGCCGCGTGTGTAGTCTGCTGAATGAGATGTCCTGAAAGTGAACTCAATGCTCCTAGTGTAGATAACATGGTTTGCTGCTGAAATGCAGCGGGAATACCAGGAGAAGGAGGAGGAACAAGAGGCGCAACTGGAGCACGTCGCTGAGGATCGACACGTGCTCCTAGTCTATGTTGGGGCATGCCACGCCCAGCTCCCTGAAATGACCTCATATCAAAATAGTTGGGTTTTTTACCCAACTCAAACTCAGCCCATAACTTTCTCAAAAAATATAAGGGCACCTCACTGTTGCCATGTGGTGGAGTATCAAACACCATCCACCATCTATCCCAAAAATTTGCAGCTATCTGCGGGTGCCTACACCATAAAATTGAAATTCTTTTTTTTGTGGGTGGTATTGGTTCGTTTGTTTGGGGGTTCACAAAATATTGGCATATAGCTTGTTTAGTGATTTTTAGGTTATTGATTTCTTTATATGACAACCCATCTGCATAGAATTGTCTCATCTCTTCTCTCCATTGATGGAACCTATCTAGGTCCGCATCGATAGATCGAACAGAATCGACAATAGTTTGCATCGTAGATGCAAACCGTGCGAGATGAGGAGGGATTCTAGTCTCATTTTTTATGAGATCTATGTTCCCTTGAATCACAACTAAGTTGGCTCGAATATTATCTCTGAGTTGATTTTGGTCAAATGGAGGAGGGGGTGGGGGTTCAGGTGGTGGAGAATGTGGAGGTGACTGAGGCATATCCTCATGTGGTGGGGTGGGGTGTGCACCAGGATCTATAGGAATTTCTGGATTAGGCATGAAATCCTCTAAAGTGAAAAGTGGATCCATGGACGAGAAATGATATGGCAACTGCATGTTAAACAATTAAAAATATATATCAACAAACTAATTAAATAATGTACACAATTTCAAAGTTATTTAAAAATCACATTGAACATGCACAAATTCAAAATATATTTCATTTATAACATTAAAATTCAATTTATAACATTAAAAAATCATAGCATTACAAATTCATATTATAAATGAGAGTTGAATAGAAACCGATAGTCACTTAAGAACTATAAATGAGAGTTGAATAAAAACAGAAGGTTAGTAGAACAAGTGATGAAAAATATTGAAAATCATTGAAGACAATTCATAAATCAATCATGACAAATTCCATATAGGGATAGTAATTAAGATACGTTGAATTATTATCCAAGTGACTCCTACAATACCTATTTTTTATAAGTTTTAAGTTGCTCTCTTGGAACCTATGGTTTGTAATTCGTGTACAAATTAGAGTTAGGGTTGGGGTTAGGGTTAGGGATAAGTTTAGGGTTAGGCTTAAGATTGGAGTTAGGGTTAGGGTTATAGATAATTAGGGTTAGGGATAAGGTGAGGGTTAGGCTTAATATTGGGGTTAGGGTTAGGGTTAGAGTTAGAGTTAGAATTAGGGTTAGGTTTGGGTTAAAATTAGAGTTATTTTTTGGGCATAGATTTAGGGTTATGGTTAGGAAAAGGGTAAAAATTAGAGTTACAATTGGGGTTAAGGTTAAAACATGAGTTAGGGTTGAGAATAGGGTTCAGGTTAGGGTAAGAGTAAGAACTAGAGTTAGTTTTGGGGTTAGGGTTATGGTTATGGTTAGAGCTAGGGTTAAAATTATGGTTAGGGTTAAGGTTAGAGATAAAATTACATGGTTAAGGTTAGGGTTATGATTAGAGATTGAGTTAGGGTTAGGGTTAGTGTTTGGGTTAAAATTAGATTAAGGGTTATGGATAGGGTAACAATAAGAATTGGAGTTATGGTGGGGATTAGGGTTATGGTGAAGGTTAGTGTTAGGGTTAAGATTAGGGTTTGGGTTAAGCTTAGAGATAGAATTAGGGTTAGGGTTAGGGTTATGGGGTTGAGGGTGAAGTAAGTCTCTAATTTCTCCAACTGGGCAGGTGAGAAAAATCTTGTCACTACAATCAAACTTAGGTGTATAAAGTTTTTTAGCTTACTTTTTATCTCCCTATTCTTCACTTTCTATATTCCTTGCTCATTTCTTGTAGATGGAACTTCTTACCATATTGAAACATTTTTCAAAAGATAAGGCTTCTCTCATATATTTTCATTGATTCAAATATTTTTCTATTAATCTATATTGTTTCTCCTTAATAGATTATTCCTAAGGGATGAGGGGAATGGTTTCAAATTCTTCTTCATCTTCCTATAAAACATGGGGTTTTAGGAATTCAAAAGGGTGTCACATGTTGCTCTACTATTTTTTTTTGTTGATTTTTCCCTCCTTTTGGGATTTTTTATGATTAAATATTCAACCAACTTCCTAGAATTAGCCCATTTGACTCCTTTAGCCTTGATTTAGAATTTGAAAATTCTTTTAGAAGAATTCCTCTTTTTCTCCTTACCCTTTTTTCAATAAAATTTTATGATATCCTAAAATATTTCTTATTTCTCATTGGACTTACGAAAATAAAATAGGGAAATGACTATAATATTTAAGTATGTTATGAGTGCCCTAGTTATGGGGCCACTAGTGTAATAAAGAATGTAATTTTAAAGTGGCATTGATAAAAAGGTTTGTACATGTAGGTTTATTTTGGAGCTTGTAAAAAGGAAAGAAATTAAAAGATAGCTATTTAATTAAATCCTAAGATTGAGAGTGGTATTCTTGTTTATCCATTAATTTTACTTGAATAGATTGGACACCATATTTTCCTATCACTAGAGATTAGAGGAGGGAACCCCATTTATTTTCATATATAGTTAATGGATGAAAATTCATAAATCAATCATGACAAATTCCATATAGGGATAGTAATTAAGATACATTGAATTATTATCCAAGTGACTCCTACAATACCTATTTTTTATAAGTTTTAAGTTGCTCTCTTGGAACCTATGGTTTGTAATTCGTGTACAAATTAGAGTTAGGGTTGGGGATAGGGTTAGGGATAAGTTTAGGGTTAGGCTTAAGATTGGAGTTAGGGTTAGGGTTATAGATAATTAGGGTTAGGGTTAGGGTTAGGGATAAGGTGAGGGTTAGGCTTAATATTGGGGTTAAGGTTAGGGTTAGAGTTAGAATTAGGGTTAGGTTTGGGTTAAAATTAGAGTTATTTTTTGGGCATAGGTTTAGGGTTATGGTTAGGAAAAGGGTAAAAATTAGAGTTACGATTGGGGTTAAGGTTAAAACATGAGTTAGGGTTGAGGATAGGGTTCAGGTTAGTGTAAGAGTAAGAATTAGAGTTAGTTTTGGGGTTAGGGTTATGGTTAAGGTTAGAGCTAGGGTTAAAATTATGGTTAGGGTTAAGGTTAGAGATAAAATTACATGGTTAAGGTTAGGTTTATGATTAGAGATTGAGTTAGGGTTAGGGTTAGTGTTTGGGTTAAAATTAGATTAAGGGTTATGAATAGGGTAACAATAAGAATTGGAGTTATGGTGGGGATTAGGGTTATGGTGAAGGTTAGTGTTAGGGTTAAGATTAGGGTTTGGGTTATCCTATATTAACCTAATTCCAATATTAACCCTAATTATAATGAAAAAACTAATTCTAAATGTAACCTAAGGGGAGAGAGGTCTCTAAGAGGTTTTTAGTTTTACGTTTTAGGGTTTAGATTTCTAAGTTTAGATAAAATATGGTTTTCAATTTACAATTTAAAGTTATTTATTTTTTAAATGCAATTTAAAACTATTAAAAATTGAAATAAAACGCATTAAACAAAAAAAACTTAAATACTAATTCAAAAACAAAAAAACAAGATACAAAGCAAAAAAGGGCAGAAATCAACTAACCTGGAGGTCTCAGAGGTCAAGTGTGATGACGGGAGGAGCGAGCAACAGCCTCCAAACGCGTACGCGCTCTTGCTTGACTTCTATTGATTCGGCAAAAATAGTGGATAAAATGAAAAGCCAGCAGTTTATTTAAAAAAATAAATACTTTTCGATAACGCGTACGCGTTTCGAAACGTGTATGCGTTATAAACGCGTACGCGTTTTAAAACGCGTACGCGATATTAAACGCGTATGCGTTCGTAATGCGTACGCGTTTTATAACGCGTACGCGTTTTAGGTTCGGGTACCCGTTCCTCAGCGCGTACGCGTTCGGATTTAGGTTCGGGTACCCGTTACGTAACGCGTACGCGTTTTGTGCAAAATTTTTTTTGTTGCCCGAAATTTCCCCTCTTCGTGTACTCAACTTCTTGCTTTTACCCTCAAAGAGGCTCCATTTTGATGATCCACCAGTAGTTTAGGATGAGATAGACATTTTGGCATGTAAATTTTGAATAGATACCGAGATGGCATATGCCACATATTGTAAAACTTTGTTTGAGTGGCGTTGATGCCATTTTTGTATATGGACATACACTTGATTATTGGATAATTTGATATATAGGAGTTGACAATAAAAATTGAATTTCCTCCTCATGTGCATGATTAAACTCTTTGAAAATTAATCAAGTGAGCAATGGTTAAATATCAATGTACAATAGCATAAAAAAATGGTTATATTATGTAGTTTATATTCATATTGCTGATTACATTGCATTGCACATCTTTCAAACTCAAAGCATTACTTCACATTGCATAAGTAACAACTAGATGCTGATAGATAAAAAAATTCAATTACAATATAGTTTTTACCAAGTCAACCTTAGTAGTTATGCAATTACTTCACATTACTTAACTAATAACTAGGAGCAGCTATCAATTGTATTTGCTTGTCATGGAATTCTATGAGACCACATTTCTTTGAGGAAACTTGGCACAAAACTCACAAAAAATGAAAAGAAAGCACTCAAACAAACTTTAAAGGGGTCTCAGGCCTGCTACCCCCTCATTCCACACGCTATGCAGCCATTTACTTGCGGTGTAGGGGCCAAACAATGGAGAAAACATGTAAAATAATATTTATATATATGCACCCTAGAAGCATGAATTAGGATTAGAATTTCACATAACATCATATAAACAAAAAAACCACCACAAACTTGAATGTCATTTAAAACATGCATGATAAATATTCATCATTGAAACTTGAATTATGGTAGCTTGATATATATAGTCTATTGATGCTAGGGTTCAATTTGGCCGCATGATATTGAAAAAGAAGCCAATTAGAGTTATACGGCATTCTTGGAGATCCTTAGAATGTTTTAATTGCATATGCATTTTGATGTCTTTTCTTTGGGTCTCAATTATTTTGTATCATTATTTACATTGGTCTTGAGAATTGGCAGCAATAAGTCCGCAATACAAAAATTGGTTTTACATGCGATTAATAACTTGATGGCATAGGTAGATTTTTCTTTGAAAGAACCAAAGGGTGACTGGGCAAATTGAAGTGTATAAACACATACCTTTTTGCAATATCAAGGATACTTTTTGAATCTTCCATGCATTGCTAATCTAAAAGAAAAGGTCTTTTTCCTAATATGTATGCAGCCATGCTTTTGACATTGTCAAAAAGAGAAAAAGTTCCCTAATGATGCAAAGGCATGGCCAAGTAGTTCTAACTCTCCACATATGAAAGAGATGTTGGAAATTTTGTAAATCGATGAGAACAAAGTGTAATGTGTTTTTAGTTTGTGAGTACTCCTCATTGCAATGCGAGGATGTGTGATAAATTCTTGAACATTAATCTTTGAACAATTTTTGAAAAAAAAAGTTGTCCGCGGTCAGCTTTCAATCCAACAAGCAAAAGCGAAAGCAACCTCTTGGAATGAAATTCTTGTTTACCAAAACAAATGAATAGAATGAAATTAGTTAAGGTGTTTGAAGTTATTTAAAAGGTCCTTTTAGGGTGCCAGGCCCCAAACTTCATTTTAAATGCCTCAAACAAACTTCTAAAAGTCTTAAGGCTTCTTGCCCCTCACATTCCCAACGCTATGCAACCACATTTGCACTTGCTGTAGGGTGAACAATGGAGAAAACATCACCAAAATAATATATATATATATGCAGCCTAGAAGCATGAATTAGGATTAGAATATTACATAACATCATATAAACAAAAAAACCACCATAAACTTGAATGTCATTTAAAACATGCATGATAAATATTCATCGTTGAAACTTGAATTGTGGTAGCTTGATATACGGAGTCTATTGATGCCAGGGTTCAATTTGTATGATATTGAAAAAATAAGACAATTGAGTAGAGTTATCAACATTCTTGAATCATACAAGATTTTTTAGTACACTAGCCATTTGATGATGTCTTCTTAGGAGTCTCCAAGCGTTATTTTTGTATCATTGTTACATTGGTCTTGAGAGTGGTAGCTTAATATAGGTCCAAAATACAAAATCTGGTTTACTTGTGCAGTGTAACAGTGGCATAGGAAGATTTTTCTTTGAAAGAAAAAATGAAAGCTCAGCCTCTTGGAATGAAAATGCTTGTTTGCAAAAAAAATGAATAAGAATGAGGTAGTTAAGGTGTTTGAAGTGATTTAAAGGTTGCTTTTAGGGTCTTCTTGTTCACGCGAAGTGTATCAACACATACCTTTTTGTAATATCAAGGATACTTTTTGAATCTTCCATGCATTGCTAATCTAAAAGGAAGGGTCTTTTTCCTAATCTATATGCAACCATGCTTTTGACATTGTCAAAAAGAGAAAAAATTCCTAAATGATGTAAAGGCATGGCCAAGCAGTTCTAACTCTCCACATGAGAGAAAAGAGATGTTGGAGAGTACAAATCAGTGAGAACCGAAGTGTAATGTGTTATAGTTTGTAGTACTCCTCTATTTCTCTGTAGATGTGCGACAAATTATTAGTCAAAATGTCTCTTAACTGCACAAAAAAGAATGAAATTACTTCAAACCAAGTTTGTGAAGAAGTTAACTCTGCTGCCCAGTAGTTTCCCTTAAGAGTTAAAAGTGCTAAAAGACAACAATCTTTGAAGGCTATTTCTTGGAGACTGTGAGGCTTACAGAATCTCCATCTAAGGCGATGGGACCATGTTGGGACC